>CAUYQG010151192.1:0-20622 GCA_963574415.1 Tarsius wallacei | reverse complement strand
CCGTGGGCTCAGGCAATCCACTCACCTCAGCCTCCCAAAGGCGCGGGATTACAGGCTGAGCCACCGAGCCCGGCTGATCTGAAGTTTTTAAAGAAAGAAATGGGAAACCAGTCGGGCGTGGTGGCCCATGCCTGTAATCCCAGCATTTTAGGAGGCTGAGGCGGGAGGATTGCTTGAGCCCAGGAGTCTGAGACCAGCCTGGGCAACATAGTGAGACCTCGTCTCCACAAAAAAACAAAAAAAATAAGTGTGGTGGTGTGTGCCTATGGTCCCAATGACTCAGCAGGCTGAGGTGCAAGGATTTCCTGAGCCCGGGTGGTCGAGGCTGCGGAGAGCCGTGATTGGGCCACTGCACTCCAGAGGGAGATCCTGGCTCAAAAACAAAAGGAGAGAAACAGGAAGCCACTGAGAGTGTCTAAGCAGGAGAGTGGCATAATCAGATCTGGGTTTGGAAACTCCTCCGGGCTACTCTGTGCACAGGTCAGAGAAGAGCACACGGGACATGGGGGCTCGGGCGCGTGCTTTGCCCCACTCGTCAGACGACATACTTTGTGTGTGCAGCCTCTGCGTGCCCATCCTGCCTCCGTTGGGCCATGAGGAGGAGGTGGCAGAGAAAGAAGGGGCAGCAGAGGAAATGAGCCTGGAAAGAGACACAGGCAGAGGACAGTGCTGGGGACAGGAGGGGTGAGTGTGCAGGCCAGCCCGCAGGTCTTGGCACCTGCCTAAAGCCGGAGACTCCAGCCGGCACACTCAGCCCCGTGGGATTCCGGAGGCCGGTGTCACTCATGCCCCAAGCCCATGGAGACAATGTGGGAAAAGGGGATTTCAGAACATTGGGAAAATCATTCCTAGGGAGGCTTCTGGCAGGGCCTGGAGAGGCAGAACTGCCCGTCCAGCTTGCTCGGCCAAGGCCTGCGAGCCCAGCTTTCCAGATGTGGGGCTGAGAGTCACTTCTGGCAGTCTGTCGAATTGGTTGTTGCAGAGATTGAATATGGCAAGGAGGGTGTTGATCCCTCTTCCAACAAAAGGGCTGTGGGACCAGTGAGAAGGCATGGGCAGCAGCTGGGGCCAAGGCTGTGGGTCTTGGAGCCGTGAGCTGGCGGTGAAAACACAGGCCAGTGGGCAGAAGTGAGAACTCTGTGGGAGGAAGGGCGCGGCAGGGCGTGGGGATCGGCCAGGCAGGCAGGCACGGGCACAGAGGAGGCCAGGGGGAGGAGGAATCGACATGGCAGCACCCACCGGTGTCCTCCCTGAGCGGTGCAGTGGCGGGCGCCGGCATCCTCTGAATGAGAAACCCAGGGGAGGAGCGAGCGAGGGGGCAGCTGACGGTTCATTTCAAACATGCTGAGCTCTGAAGCAGGGCCAGCATCCAGATGGCAAGGGGAGCAGGTGGCTGGATACATGGGCGTGGGCTCAGAAGACAGGTCTGACATGGGGAGACACGTGTGGGCATCGTCCCCATCTAGGCGGCATGAAAGCTAGGGGAGTGGGTGAGAGCACTTCGGGAGACGTGGGGAGAAAAGGGACTGCGCAGCCTGTCGGGAGCCACAGTCCAAAGTTGGCCCGGCACCGTCGACATCAACAAAGGCCGGGGAGTGCAGAGAGGACGCACCGGCTCTTTCACGTGGGGCTTGGGGCTTACGGGATCAGCAGAGGGTGAAGGTCAGCCAAGCCATTTGGCAAGGCAGTCTCAGGGGAGACAGAGCACTGCACGGGTGTGCCCGCCAGCCCTGAGACAAGCCAACACGCAAGAGGCACGCTTCTGGAACGCGGAACTTCTCTTGGGTAAAAGGCTCTGTGCAGATGTCCTCCCTGTCCTCTTCCTGGCTGCATTCGTTGCTTTGTTTTTTGTTTTTGTTTTTGTTTGAAAGCAGGATTTATTGAGAGGACAGAAAAGCTCCCACAGTGGGAGGGGACCCCAGGGGGTTGCCCAATTTGCTGCTCTGAAATGCTGCCCACCCTCAGAGTAGACCCCACAAGACTTGGAGACCGAATTTCTCAGCCTCTAAAGGGAGCCTGGCCTTTGAAGGCCAACACGTGCCTGGAAGCGCCAGCCCAGGATGTCAAGCTGGTTCAGGACGAGCTCCCCTACCGCCAGCGCCCATCAGACACCTCATCCAGCTGTCAAGCCTACAGTCCCCAGGCCAAATTACGCAAGTGCGGGACTCATTACGAGCTGTTTGTCTAACTTCGCAGCACGAAACCAAGGAGGAGCCAGGCTCCGGGCGGAGGCTGACAGGGTTGCACAGTCCATGACTCAGGGGCCTTTCCCTGCAGGTTCCTGATTAAGTCGCTCAGTCGTTCGTGTTGTGAGAAGACAGGCTTGAGCCGAGGAGGGGCAGCCTCAGGAAATCCATGGCAAGAGGCCGGGCACAGCGGTTCATGCCTGGAATTCCAGCACCATCCTGAGCCCAGGGGTTCAAGACCAGCCTGGGCAACATAGTGAGATCTTGTCTTCACAGAAAATTTAAAAATTAGCCAGGCGTGGTGGCGCACGCCTAGAGTCCCAGCTCCTCGAGAGACTGAGGTGAAAAGATCACCTGAGCCCAGCAGGTTGAGGCTGTGGTGGCTGTGATCATGCCACTGCACTCCAGCCTGGGCAAGAGTGAGACTCTGACTTGGAAGAAAGAAAGGGAGAAAGAAAAGACAAGAGTCTCTATAAGTTGTTTTTGTATATACACATATGCACACACATACATATCTGTGTCCATGCCCATGTGGGTAGATAGCTGTATACAAACCATTTTGTAAGTGAAAAGGGCATTCGTGGGAATGAAGTCCTAAATTCTGGCTTTCCTGGGATGAGTCCCCTTTGCACAACTTATAGTGTGTGTGATGTGGTGTGTGTGTGTGTGTGTGTGTGAGTGTGTGCATGTGCATGCACATCCAAAGAAGCAAAGTGTATTTTCAGCAATGATAAAGATGTGGCCAATTATCTTTTTTCCTGTATGAAGGACGCACATGTCTCAGCTGCTGGTGCATTTCCTGGAGAAGAGCCAGGCTTTCAGAAGAAGGCGGCATCTGAGTGAGGACTGCAGGTGCCCGGGGGCTCCCGGGGAAGCAGGGTGCATTCCAGGCGAAAGAGAGCTCGAGCAGAGGTGGGGAAAGGTGGGGAGGACCTGGAAGCACTGGGCTCACCTGGAGCATTGGACCCCTCTGGGAAAGCACAGAAGATAAAAATGGAAAGCAGGGCATGCCTGGGCATGCCACGTAGCACCTGGAATGCCAGGGGAAGTCACTTGGACGTCACCGGCAGGAAGCCGGGAGTGGGAAACACTGGGAAGGGTTTCAGTGGGAGAGTAACACGATCGAGGCTATGTTTCAAGAGGACTAACCTAGTCACAGGGTAGGGAGAAAGTGGAAATGGAAAAAATGGAGACTGTAATACCAGGCTGGGCCAGAATTTAAAATAGTGATGCTTGCCAGGTACGGTGGCTCATGCCTGTAATCCCAGCACTTGGGGAGACCAAGGTGGGAGGACTGCCGGAGCCCAGGAATTCAAGACCAGTCTGGACAATGTGATGAGGCCTTGTTTCTGCCACACACAAAAATTAGCCAGTCTTCACACACCTATAGCCCCAGCCACTTGGGAGGCTGAGGTGGGAGAACCGCCTGAGCCCAGGAGATTGAGGCTGTGGTGAGATGTAATCACACCACCATACTCCAGCTTGGGCGATGGAGTGAAGCCCTGACTCAAATAAATAAATAAATAAAAATTGTGATGTTAACCTATTGACACAGAAAGATGTTTATGATAACAAAGATCTGAGGACTACATGTTCTCACTCATAAGCAGACCCTGAACCTTTATCATAATATCATAAGAAAGGATTGGCAGCAGTGGACACTATGTGGGGAGCAAGCAACATCAAGAAGTGTACCCTAGCCGGGCTCAGTGGCTCAGCCCGTAATCTCGCACTTGGGAGGCTGAGGTGAGTGGATTGCCTGAGCCTACGGGTTCGAGGCCTGCCTGGGCAACTTGGTGAGACCTCATCTCTACAATAAATCAAAAATTAGCTAGGTGTGGTAGCACGCGCCTGTGGTCCAGCTACTTGGAAGGCTGAGGCGGGAAGATCGCTGGAGCCCAGCAGGTCGAGGCTGCGGTGGCCAGGAGCGGCCACTGCACTCCTGTCTGGGCGACAGAGTGAGACTCAAACTCAAAAAAAAAAAAAAAGAAGAAGTGTACCCAAACTTTACCTGCACAATGACCACTTATGTACCTAACCCTGAATGAGACCAGCCACCTGTAGCCCCAGCCCCTACATTTTATTTTATGTAAAATAAAAATAATTAAATTTTAAAAAGAAAAATATTTATGATAAATTTAGACATATTTATCAAATTACTGACTTATTTAAGTCAGTTGCAAAGTGATATGTATTACACAATCTCGTTTTTATGAATGTAAATATACATACATATACCCGGTGTGTCTGCAGAGAAAACATCTGTAAGAAACACACCCAGATATAAACATTGGTTGTTTCTGGTTGGTGGGATTCTGAATGACTTCTATTTTTCGTCTGATTTGGTATATGTCATATTTTTGGCAATGAACTTTTTTAAAAAAGAAGGGGGGAGAAAGATGGACTATGCCTCCATCAACCGAAAAGTCCTTCGAAGTATTTTCCTTTCCTAAACAGAAGGGTGTGGCTCTTCCCTGAAGACGCAAGGTCGAGGTGACCTGAGCAAGGGCGGCGGCCCCCAGCGCAGGAAGGACATGCTCTCCTCTCTGGGGCGCCAAAGCACAGGCAGCCCTGCCAGTGGAGGCCAGACAGGCTGGCTGGGGGTGGAGGGCCCGCAGCTGTGAACCCGCCCATGAACCGGACCACTAGTGGCTGGGAGCACATCACAACCAGAAGCGTTCTCATGGTCATCGAGGCACTGAGCGGCAGCGAGAAACGGGTCTGTGAACATTAAATCCTCTGCAGCCCGACAGCGCTTTCTAGCCTAGTGGCTGCTGACCCGGTCTGGACCACAGGCACTGCTCCCCCCGCCCCAGCTGTCCCCACGCATTGATGAAGTCTGGTGGGCACCAGGCAGGGTGGGTGTGGCGCCCAGCCATGACCGACAGAGCCAGCAGGTCCCACTTTGCAAGCTCACTTCCTGGGAAAGGTCTGCCACGCCTCCTTGTTCTCTGTCCCCCTCTCCTCTGGCTGACAGCAGCGGGCCTCCTACTTGGTTGCTTTCCCGGCTATGCAGGCCTGGATGACTGCCCGGCCATGGCAAGCTCTCTGCAGATATGTTTGACGAACGGCCTTCACACGCATGTCCCCGAGGGGAAGACGCTTCCCCACCTGTGCCTGGCTCATTCCCATGAATCCTCTGGCTCAGGGGAATGCCACCTCTGGGTGCTCTCTTGCGTTTGCCAGGTTCACTGAGGATTCTCACGCACAGCACTTCTCCTGGCACAGACGCTGTCACCGTCACATTGTCACTTTCATCTCTCCTGTCTGGTCACAAACTCCATGACGGCTGGGGCTGGCTGGTCTTGCTTACCTTCCATTCTCAGCTCCTACCACGGGTCCCGCTCCCGGGAGTCACTATGTGGGTGGTTGTTGAGTGGCCGACGGAAGGAGCGCATTCTGATACAGCTTGGAGACCCCCGGATCCCAGCTGGAAAGGGGTCGTCATCACGGCGGTGGTGACTGACAACGACCAGGAACAGCCAGCAGCAGTGCGGTGACAGCAGCCAAGCTGAGACCAAAGCGTCTTCCACCACCAGGTGCTGTTTCTGGGAGTGGATTCGGGACACTGGGATGCCTGTAACCACTGATTCATTCAGCAAACATTCGGGTGTTGTTAGTTGAAGCACGAAGGTCAGTAGATCAGTCTCTGCCTTTGAGGGGGCTCATAGTTTAGTCGGGGCAACAGACCTGAAAAGATGGTGCCACCGGCCTGTCGGGGCTGCACAGCTTTGCGAGGGCCATCACCACAAAGGACTGCTAGCTGAGTGGCTTAGGATGGCCAAAGTGTGTTGTCTCACGGTCCGGAGGCTAGAAGTCCAAGGTCGAGGTGTCGGCAGGCGGCTCCCTCTGTGGGGCTGGAAAGGGCTGTCCAGGCCTCTCCTGCTGCTGGGAGCGCCACAGCAGCAGAGCCGGGCCTGCGCATGGTCTTCTCCCCACCACGTCTGCCTCTGTGCCCCCCGTTCCTCCTCTTATCAGGACACTGGCTGTTGCCTTAGAGCCCATAAGGCCTCACTGGGCTCGGTGACCTTCATGAAGGCCTTTCTCCAAATAAGGCGCGTTCTGAAGCACCGAGGGTTAGGGCACCAACACGTCTTTGGGGGACACCACTCAGAACACAGACCCGCTAAGGGAATTTTGCACGCTCAGCAGGGCAGCTGGGGAAAGGGGTCCCCACCAGCGGGGTGTGGGGTGAAACAGAGGCTTTTCAGAGCGGGGAACACTGGGTGGGGTCCTGAAGGGGGAGTGGGGGTTTTCTGAGCAGCCCAAGACGGCAGGGCGGGGAGGGATGAAGCAGGCAGGAGCCCTATCCTAAGACACTTGATGGAACCACAGTGCTAGTCGTGGGTGTCCTCAACTCCTCAAGCCTCCTGGCACCACCCTTCCGCTCAGCATTCAGGTGGAAGACCGGGAGCCTCCCTGCCACGAGCAGTGGGGAGTCCGGTGTCTCTGGGACGTGGCTGCTCTGGGGCCGGGTGAGCCAGTGCTCCCAGACCACGGATACCCGGCCCGGCCCCTCTCTCACGCCGCTGTCACTCCGCAGCTGCGGTCTGTCTGGCAGTCTGTCCCCTGCATCCCCCTTTCTGCGCCAACTCACTTCTGTCCGTTCCCCAAAAGGCCACTGGCTCCCTTGAGGGCCACGGTAATAAAGGACACGGCGTGCTGCTAAACGCCGGCTGTGGCAGCCCGGCTTGCCTGGTTACCGCCGCTGAAGGGAGGTTCCTACCAGCCAGCTCTGTCTTCTTAGGCACCTGTAGCCACCATCCCTGTCTGGCCAACCAGATTTCCCTAGAAGTTCTTAAAATGCCCATGTCCAGGACCACCTCAAACCATTTTAGGGTCTGACTCTTGGAAAGTAGAGGCAGGCGGGCTGTCTGCAAAAGCTCCCAAGTGGTTTAGAGAAACTGCTCATCCCCACCCTGGCAGCCAAGGAAGTTCCAGTGGCCTCTCTGTCTCTCTCTCTCTCTCTCTCTCTCTCTCTCTCCTCTGTCTCTATCTCTGTCTCTCTCTCTCCCCCTCTGCCTCTCCCTGTCTCTTCCCTCCCTCTCTCCCTCCCTCCTTCTTTCCCTTCCTTCCTCCCTCCCTCTCCCTTTCTCTGGCTTGTTCTTATTTGTCCAGACCTAAGAGTATTAGGCCAGACCTTTCAAGAGAATAAAGAAATGAATAGACCCCCATGGTGACTCACGCCTGTAATCCCAGCATTTTCAGAGGCCGAGTCAGGAGGATGGCTTGAGTCCAGGAGTTTTGAAACCAGCCTAAGCAACAGAGCAAGACCTCATCTCTACACAAATATTTTTTAATAAATAAAGTCCATTACAGTGTTTTCCTAAATAGCAAAATTTTCTCTAAAATATAGTTTTTCCCTTCCCTGAAAGGAAAATTGCAACTCTGAGCTTTTGTTTTAAATACCCTATTGCAGAGATTTAAGACATGAATGTTTTCCACATTTTAGTCTGCCTGAAATTGAATGTGTCTTATCATCGATGGGGAATCACAGTTTATCTGACCGTGTTTCTTTTTTTTTTTTTTTGAGTTGGATTCTCACTCATTCGCCCAGACTGGAGTGCAGTGGCCACTCCCGGCCACTGCAGCCTCGACCTGCTGGGCTCCGGCGATCCTTCTGGCTCAGCCTTCCAAGTAGCTGGAATTACCAGCGCTCTACCACGCCCAGCTAATGTTTTTGATTTATTGTAGAGATGAGGTCTCGCCAAGTTGCCCAGGCGGGTCTCGAGCCCGTGGGCTCAGGCAATTCACTCACCTCGGCCTCCCAAAGCGCGGGATTACAGGCTGAGCCACCAAGCCCAGCCTTGACCGTGTTTCTTACGCTTCAGATAATAATACACCTTGTAGTTCCAAGGGGATTCGACTTGATGAAACAGTGTAGCAATAAACTTTTTATTCTTCCTGCCACAGGGCAAGTCTTGCCAAGGAGCTTGGACTTTGGGCTGTAGGAGGGAAGGCGCCATCAGAGGCCTTTCCGGGAAGGTGCCGTGGCCAGGTTTGCTTCCAAGAACCGCTTTTCTCGTGCCAGAGGGAAGGGGCAGAGACACTGCTCAGCAGAACTGAAGGAGCCCACTTGGGGTGAGGGTCGGGTCCTCGGGGCATAAAGGTTTGGGTCCCATGGGAGGCCCCATGCCCCCGTGGGCCCAGAGACCGGCCCTCTCCCAAGGGAGCCCTGAGGGTAGTGCCCATCACCTTGGTGAATTCCACCTAGGGCTTGCTCTCTGGCTAGCCAGGGGACTGGATTTGCTGGCACTGCCCACGGGCCCTCCTCCCCCAGGCAGCCAGGCATGGGCCAGGCACGCCCACAAGGCTGACACAGAAATGGCAAGAGGCCCGGCTGTCACCTCCTGAGAAGCGGGGCTGGCAAGCCGATGGCACCCTTGAGGGGAGCTCAGACCGAGCCCTCCTGAGGGCAAGTCCCTGGAAAAGCCTGGTCATGACCAGAAGGCCGGCATGTCCATTTGTCATGTGCAAATCAACTTTCAAGAGTACTGGAAGTTCTGCGGGCCAGAGCGCCCTGTTCTTTCCCTACTGAAAACAATTACCCGAGAAACCAAGCTACCCAGAAACGAGGAACCAGGCAAGGACTGGTAGCAGGCACGCCTTGGCAGGATCGCTCCAGGCGCACCCACCACTCCGGGCTGCCTTGCCCAGCAAGCCTCACTACCGGTGCCTGCTTGCCAAGCATCTTCTTCCCTGGACACTGCACGGACAGATGGTGCCAGCACATGCCCCAAGTGTCCGTGGCTGGTCAGTCTCTCCTCTTACCCTGAGGTCCCCCCTCGAAACTAACTGGGGCCTGGTCTACGCCCTTGCTGTGGCAATCACATCCAGTCTCATCTGGTCAAGAACACATGGACACAGTCTCTTAGATTTTCCCACCAGCGACTTATCCCTTCCAGTGTGTATGTTTTTCACTCTTTAACCCCTTAAAAATGTATGTCCAAGTTCTTTGAGACTCAGGCTGTCATCTTCCTGGGACCAGCAACAGGGGGAAATCGCCTTCTTTTTTACAAGAAACTTAATTCCCCCTTTGCCACCTGGACATAGAAACCTTTCCTCCCCCCAAGGGCTGCAATAACCGGCCGGGCTTGTCCCCAGTCCTGTGAATTAAGCTGGATGTAGGTGGCCCCAGCCTAGGAGGGTGGATTTTGGTTGGGTCCACCTGCCAAGGGGCTGAGAATTCAGAACTTGAAGCCAGACAGAGCTGGGCTCCCGTCCCAGCTTTGCCGAAGACACAGCCCTCCACAGCTCTGAGCCTTGTCTTTGAAGTGGGAATGTAATGCTTGTGTCTCCCAGAAAGATGAAATGAAGCAACAGTGCTCAATGCTGGGGATATAGCAATCATGAGTCCTCCCTCTGCCCTTCTCAGTTTCTCTCATGATTGGAAATTATCCCACAAAAGCCTCAGGCCTCTAGAAAAATGCTCCTTCCCTCCACTGCCTGCCCCCACCCACCTAGGCATTTCAGACAGTGAGAGAGGCCTGGCAGTACAATTTCTTTTACTTTATTTTTCTTCTACAGTGTCTTACACCCCCATAGTCACAAGTGTGTATTTGCTTCTAAGAAATGGGGGTACAGGGGAAAGATGATTGGTTGAGGGTGGATTGTGGTACGAGGGAGCTTGTTATATTATTCTGTCCTTTGGAATATATGTGAGATTTTCAGTATTAAAAATATTCTGAAGAGGAAACAAATCTTAGTGATAAGCTAGTATATGCCAGACACTAGCCC
This sequence comes from Tarsius wallacei, assembly GCA_963574415.1. Taxonomy (NCBI): domain Eukaryota; kingdom Metazoa; phylum Chordata; class Mammalia; order Primates; family Tarsiidae; genus Tarsius; species Tarsius wallacei. The sequence goes on along the minus strand of CAUYQG010151192.1, from coordinate 10,699 downwards.
AGGAGACAGCGTTTAAAAGAGTAAGTCCTAACAAGGGTACCTGCATAATGAACATTTGTATACCTCACCCGAATTGTACCCCACATCTTTAATTTTTTTAAATTAAAATTTAAAAATAATTAAATAAAAGAGTACGTCCTTGCAGGTGGAGGTTCCGATTCGAAAATAAAAATAAGCAAATAAAAAGTCCAGGACTGCCCTTGAGGAATCTTACTAGGCGGGAGAGGCAGCCGCCTCCACCGTCACTCCAGGCAGGGGCTGTGAGCAAAGGCGCGTCGCGCCAAGCGGCCAAGGTCAGCCCTGGCCTTGGCTGTGGCGCCCCCGTGTGGCGAAAGTGTCAGCCGGCCGGGGCCGAACTCCAGAAACTAACTTGTATGTATAGTAGATATATATTTGAAGATATAGGGAGAGAGACAGACAGACAGACAGAGAGACAGAGACAGAAAGAGAGGGAGGTAGGGACACAGAGAAAAAAAGACAGGGTATCTATTGCCCAGGCTGGAGTGCAGTGGCGCCATCATAGCTCACTGCAACCTCGAATTCCCGGGCTCAAGTGATGCTCCCACCTCAGCCTCCTAAGTAGCTGGGACCACAGGTGTGTGCCACCACACCCAGCTATATTTGTTGTTGTTGTTGTTGTTTGTTTTTTGTAGAGATGTAGTTTTGCTATGTTGCCCAGGCTGGTCTCAAACTCCTGGCCTCAAGCAATCCTCCCGCCTCAATCTCCCAAAGTGCTGGGATTACAAGCATGAGCCACTGCGCCTGGCCTGATTTATAATTTGAGAAACTTCTCATTTTTTCAGTATTTGCACATAAATGAGACTTGATTCATATATCTGTAGCACACCACTTCAAAACTACAGCATAATTTAAATTTGCATTCAACTTGGCTGCTGGTGATCTGTTTACCTCTCTGATGGGGTCCTCTTCCTCACTTCTTCTGTTCCGATGGAGTAGAAAGGAGGGGGATAGGGAGGATAGAAAGGAAAAAGGAAGGAAGGGGAGGAAGTTTAGACAGAAAGCATGCCCGTCTTCTCTCTCTCCCACCTCCCAGGGCCAAAGATATGCCATAGGAGGTTTGATATTAGTGGCACCTTTTTTGGGTATGCGTAATGACACATAAGTGGCAGGGTAAACCCTGCTGCCAACCGACTTCCCCTTCCTGGGCTTGTCCTCTCACATTCCAGAGCCTTCACTCCCCCAGCTGTAACACAGGGATAGCAACACTGACCGAACCTGCAGGGGCGTGGAAGGGCTATTATAGATAACACAGGAGCAAGCTGTTTGGTCGCTGTGAGGCCACAGGCACACAGCTGGCCCAGCCACCCCAGCCTGGCCCGTCCTCTGACTCGCCAGCCTCCTCTGTCAATCTGCCTCACCCTGAGGCCCTGAGGACTGCTGAGCTCATGTCTGTACACCACTTTAAAGAGGAGACGGGCTTTAAAACTGCTCGGGTCACTTCCGGTGAGATGACCTCTCCAAGGGCACAGAGAAGAGTAGACATGGTCTCTTCCTTCCCATTTTCTTTCAAAAAGGGAGGCAGCCAGTCCCCTCCTTGCACTCACCCAGGGTTTGAATTAGCCACGTGAGCACTGAAGGGTTTTCTGGGACAGAGTCATTAAAAAACATTAGCATTGTCCTTTTTTTAAAAAAAATGGGAGTCTCATTCTGTCACCCAGGATGGACTGCGGTGGCAGGATCACAGCTCATTGCGGCCTCAACCCCCTGGACCCAGGCGATCCTTCTGCCTCAGCCTACCAAGTAGCTGGAATTACAGGCATGCACCACCACATCCAGCTCATTTTTTAAAAAAATTTTGGAGAGGCGAGGTCTCACTGTGTTGCCGAGGCTGGTCTAAAATTCCTGGGCTCAAGCAATCCTCCCACCCCGGACTCCCACAGTGCTGGGATTATAGGCATAGCCACCGCGCCCAGCCCAGCCTTTTCAAAGACAGAGAAATGGAAGGTCTTTCCATGCATTCTGCAATTTTCTTTTCCACTTAGACATAAATAGTAGTGACTTTTTTCGAAGTAGAATTTTTTCATTATTATCTTTTATTTTAAGGCTGTGGGGTACAATTAAAGGTTAGGTATATTTATTCATTGTGTATGTACCCTTGTTCATAAGGTGTGCCCCCCTTCCCCAGGCAGGTACTGACTACCGTTAATCCCACCTCCCCGCCCCCCTAGAATCTTTTTAAGGAAATTAAGAAGGAAATATAAATGCTTTACCAAGGGTGCTGCTCATGAAAATTTTTTTTTTTTTTGAGTTGGAGTCTCACTCTGTCGACCAGGCTGGAGGGCAGTGGCACACTCACAGCCACCACAGCCTCGACCTGCTGGGCTAAGGCTATCCTTCCACCTCAGCCTTCCAAGTAGCTGGAACTACAGGCGGGCACCACTGCGCCCAGCTAGTTTTTGTGATTTATTATAGAGACAAGGTCTCACCAAGTTGTCCAGGCTGGTCTCAAACCCCCGGGCTCAGGCAATCTTCTCACCTCGGCCTCCCAAAGTGCTGGGATGACAGACTAAGCCACTGCACCTGGCTGCAAATGTATTGTGTGGGGTGAAGGCGTGCACAAAGCAAGGTTTTCTCTTGGATGCCAGGATAACATTCCAGCTGTGTGCTTTGGCTTAAGAAATACATTTGCCAAAACACAGAGCTGGAATGTTATCCTGGCATCCGAGAGAAAACCTTGCCTTGTGCACACCTTCGCCCCACACGTGTCCACCCAAACGAGGATGAGCGTCTCAGATGGAAGCTGCGTTCTCCAGACCCAGCACAAAGCCTGGCCAAGTAAACGTGTGCTGAGTGAGTAAAATGGGAGAACAAGTCACCAGGGAGCTGGACTCCCCAGGACCAGTCCCCATGGGGCCCATGCCATGCCGTTTGGCGTCTCGTCCTTCCAGAACTTTCACACACGTGGTCTGGCCTCGCAACAGTTCTCTCACCCATGCCGCACTGGTGTTCCATCCTGAGATCTTTTCACAGAAAGGGAAACTGAAAGCACAGCACTGGGCCTAGAACTCAGATCGTTCCCGCTCCCCACACGTTCTATCCGCCAGTGCCGGCTGTGCCGTGGACAAGGGTCAAAGGACAACAGCAGGTCATTCCTGTAGAGATGAGAGCCCGCCCCGACGTGACTAGTGTTCCCCAGTCTGAGCCAGGAGGGCCGCTTCGGGTCTGATGCTGCAGCTGGGTGGCACACCTCATCGGCAGATCCATCTCCTGCCACCTGCCGGACCAAGCCCACATGTCATGACTGCTGTCCAGACAGTCCTCCAGTCTCGGCCTCCCAAAGTGCTGGGGTGACAGGCATGAGCCACTGCACCCGGCTTCTGAAATGATGTCGACGGCTCCAGTCCCACTTGTCCTTGTGACTCCATTTTAAGTCAGAGGGACGGCATCACCTGTGTCTACCCTTGTTTGGGACATGCCGTTTTTGAGACATCTGGTAGTGCAAATACTTCAGCGGTTTCAGGCAGGAGGGGTGCAGCGCTTGCTGGTGAACTTGGAAGGGACTCTTAATTAAAACGTCCTGCAGATGGCAATACAGGCAGAGCTGCTTAGAGAGCAAAGCCAGACAGCTCCTCTGTGCCGACCTACTTCAAACACAGAGATGATTGCTTATTTCCTGAAAGAGTTCCAAGAGAGTCATCATTATTCCTAAAAGCACCTTTAAAAGAAACGAAGAAACTTAATCCAAGAGTAATTTTAAATACTGGCTTTCTCATTGATAATGCAGAATCAAGCATCCCCAACACACACACACACACACACACACACACACACACACACACGTACGGCATGTGGAGGGGTGCCTGGTTGGGACGTGTGCTTCCTTCCCCTTGCTGGGAGCTGGGGCTGCATGCCACTAACCACCGTGGGAGGAAGCAGGTCTGGGGTTCCGCCTCACTGGGTTTAACTTGACGTGCCCCACTTTTTGGCTTCCCAGGAAGAGAAGTCACTCCAGGCAATTCTCCTTCCACAGTCAAACCCATCCGCCTCTCCTCAATAAGAGGCTCTTATCGTTGTTTGGTCTCTTGACACAAAGGATGTCATACTCCTAAGATTCCCATCATAGAGAAGTTTTGTGTTTTCCTCACACTTCAGCAAGGAGAAATTACAGTTTACCTAAAATAATCTAGTGTTTTCCACTCAAACTGCAACAACGACAATTATGGTGAGTGTTAATTTTATGATTGAGAAGTTACTACATGCCAGGCAACTCTTAGCATGCTGTGTAACTTATCTTAGAAGAATATAAGTAATCTGCTGGGCATGGTGGCTCACGCCTATAATCCCAGCTCTTTGGGAGGCCGAAGTGGGAGGATAGCTTGAGGTCAGGAGTTCGGGACCAGCCTGGGCAACGTAATGAGACCCCATCTCTACAAAAATATTTTAAAAGAAGAAGACTATAAGTAATCAGAACGTAGCTTTCAGGACTGTACTATGTCATGTGCAAATAATAATAACGAATACCTTCATGGTGTTTTTATGCGCCAGGCACTACTCCAAGGGCATCACATGTGTGGCCCTCTCATCATAACCCTCACAGGCACCCTGTAAGACAGACTCCTGTGTTATGCTCTCTAACACATGGGGAAACTGAGGCCCAGAGAGGCTGTAGAACGTGTCAGGGTCACACACCTAGCAAGCAGCAGAGCTGGGATCAGGACTGACACGCCTGAGCCCTAAAATCCGTGTTTTTCCCTGGACAGTGGGTACACTGCCTCTCTAGGGACAGGGCCTGGGTCTTGTCTGTCCCTGTATCCTAGCTCCCAGCACCGTGCCTGGCAGACATGGGCGCTTAATACACATCTGAGGAGGAAGAAAAAGAGAGAGAGGGAGGAAGAGGAAAGGAAGGAAAAGAGGGAGGGCGGGAACCCCAGAAAGGCATGCCCACAAGGCACTCCCACCGTGCTTTTCTTAGAGAGGGGAGTTGGGGGGCAGACCTGTGCAGACTCGCTGTTGGGAGCTGCAGACCTGCTGCTGTGGCCTTGCAGAGGGAGCACCATCTGCCATCTCACGGGTGGCCCGAAGTCAGAGCACACCAGCATCTACCCTTGCCTCTAACGGCAAGAGAATGGCCTGCACCGGGTGGGCTGCAGGTGGGGGACAAGGAAGAGAGCCGGTGGGGAGCCACCGATCTGTGGGGTCCATCCACTGACTGGCAGGATCTGGAAGCTATCCTGGGGGGATATTGTGCCCTGAGGATTGTGACCGGCCATGCTGGAGTGGTGCAGGAGTCAGAGCGGAGGCGAGCAGAGGAGGCGAGAGAAGGATGGCCCGCTTCTTCCTCGAACCCAGGACACCCGTCAGGCCTGGACACACGGTTCCCTGTTGTGTCGTTGACTCTCTCTCCCACCCACCCTGTGCCCCTAGCCATGTCCCTCCTTCCGCATCCTTGGTTGAGTATGGACATTCAACAGGAGGGCTGGGGCTGGCTTGCCCGACGCCACATTGGTCACTCGCTGTGTGACACTAGGAAGTGACGTACGTCACCTCTCTGAATCTGTTTTCTTCTTTGTCCAACGAGAAGTACCGATAACGTTCTCCATCAAGGAATGTCTCCTGTCACCAGGTAGAAAGCCCTGGCCACTGCCTAGAAAAGGAGGCTTGGCACCAAAGTGGGGCTCCACATGCACCCTTCATGCAATCTGCTGATCCGTGAGAGACTTGGGCTAACTGTCCAGCACAGCACCTGGCTCCTATGGCGGGTGACAAAGACAGCCATGTTTCCTGGAACCTACACTGTCCTTCGTCAGCAACAGCAGCGCATTATAGTGGGGTGTGCGCCCAGCTTTGGAAAGATGGCTCTGGTGTACTGTGGGGAGATGGTGAGGTGCATGTGCCAGAGGCAGGTGTCCATGCAGAGGCCGCTGCCAAGGTCAAGTGAGAGGAACTGCAAATGTGTGATGGTGGAGAGGTAAGGTGAGTGCCAGTGTGCTTCTGGGGTAGAGTCAGTCAAATTTTAGGAATGCCACGGGCAGGGGAGGGATGGGGAAGCAGGCAGAAAGGTGGAGGATGGAGGACGCCTAGGTTTCAGCATGGTGACTGAGTCACGGTGGCTTCGTTCATGGAGTTGGATAATGTGGCAGGGGACCCAGTGGGAGGCAGGTGAGTACAGTTTAGGCCATGTCGGGGCACAGTGCCTGGGGGGTGCTCTGTCCAGACGGCAGACCATTCCTGGGTTCCCTCCTCTGAGGAGTGGCATTTCATCACCTAGATGAGTCCTGGAAAAGGGTCGTGCAAAGAGCAAGCAAATGTTCTGTGCCTGGAGCATAAAAACAGGCCGCAGATGGCAGCCCCCAAGGCCCAGCCTCTAAGCCCCTGAGGCTGCTGTCCCGGCCCTTGCTGGGGGGAGGGCCCAGCCCACGCACACTCCCTGGCAGGGACAAGAGGTGTGCACCCACAGCAGGAACCCTGGACCCATTGAGCCCACCCATTCGGCCATAGTTTCCAAGAAATGTCTGGTCACCATGGGCAGGGCTTTTGTTTCCGTCGTCCCTGGACAGTGGGTTCCATGAACTCAGCTGGTGGGCATGGCCATGCGGAAACAGCCACTAGGGAGTGTTCCTTGGCTGCAATTCCGCCCCTTGCAGGTGTTCACTGAAACCCTGTTTTGCATCAACACTGTGCAGGCTCTCACAGGCCTTGCAAAGCTGCAGAGGACCAGAAGCAAGTCAGCCACGAAGCCCCTAGTGAGGGGACCAGACTGCAAGGAGGGGGCTTTCCTTCTCAGCGGGGAGTTTGCAGAGGTCAACCCACAACCTTGAGGACCTAGCCCAGCCTTCAAGCAAGACTTGCTGATGCCTGGCATGACACGAGAGCCTCCGTGTCTCGTCTTGTCTGATCCTTAGAGCCAAAGAACAGGCAGGGGAGACAAGGCTGGGAGAGGACTAGGAACCTGCCCGACACCACACAGTGAGTAAGTGAGGGGGTGGGGCCCTAATTAAGCCCATCTCCCCAGCTGCCCGTGCTGACCCACCCGCTGGGCTGCCCCTCCCTACCAGTCCTGGACCCTCCTCCCTGGTGGATGGATGCCCACGGTCTACACGGCTGCCTTTCCACTCCAGGTCAGCTAGCTCAGTGTTCCCTGTTTTACACTTGATGCACTTCCGGTGTGGGCTGCTTTGCCAACAGGGATGGGTGTGGCTTCCCACCCTCCTCCCATGTGCTAGAAAAACCAGACGTCTCAGCCCTGAAGAAACTCTGTAGCGGGATCTGCATTGACTTGCTCTCCTAGAACTGATCAGTGGGGAAACAGTGGCGACCAGTCTCGCTGACGGGGGTGCTGTTCGCACAGGTAACCTCCTCCCCCGCAGGGCAGTGCTCCTCTGACCAGGACATCATGGTCTTCAAAACAGAAAGCCAAAAGGCAGCAATTAGACAGTGGGCATCCCACCAGGGAGTAGACCTGTAGTAGCCGTATAGACCATGGGCATCCATCCGCCAGGGAGATGGGTCCTGGAGGGGCAGCTCAGCTGGTGGGTCAGCACAGGCAGCTGGGGAGATGGGCTTAATTGGGGCCCCACTCCCCTCACTTACTCGCTGTGTGGTGTGGGGCAGGTTCCTAGTCCTCTCTGAGCCTTGTCTCCCCTGCCTGCTCTTTGGTTCTAAGACTCGGACGAGATGTCTACTTGTCTTCACATCCTGGTGCTTATAACAGAGCCAAGCCAGGAGGCAGATATTCAGAGCCACCAGACAGAACAGGGGCAAGAATGGAGTGTCTGGAAGAGGCTTTCGATAGCTGTGTTCTCGCCTCTGACTTGTTTCTGTTCCCTCTGAGTCGCCCTTTCTCTCCGCTCACTCTGGCCTCTTTCTTCCCTGTCAGAAGCTGAGTTGGTCAGAGGAGACCAGGTGAGGCTGCCGTGCTGGGAGGGCTGCAGTGGCAGGGACTTGTCGGGACAGTCCTGAGCATGTCCAGACAGCACACCCGCTCCTAAATGCCTCAGCCCAGCGGTGTCACCTGCCACTTTGGGGCAAATGTCACTGGCCAGAACTAGTCCCCGGTGCTGGGAAATTGCTCCCCATCCCCAGACAGGAGAATTGGGTGTGGAGAAGGCCTGGTGTTCTCTATTCCAGAGACTGTCCCTTGCTATCTGGTGAGCCTGAGCTGTAGCAGTGAACAATTCAATCATTTTAATAAATTTACCAAGTTGTACCATCAGGTAATGAAGCCGTTTTTGCCTGGTGTTTATTAGAGACAGGGTATTGCCTGTTGCCCAGGCTGAAGTGCAGTGGCACGATCGTAGCTCATTGCGGTTGATACAGAGACCCACTAGTGTCTATCCATAATCGTCACAGCTCCTAGAGAAGTGCGTGGCAAGGACACAGGCACTCCTGTGTGTTCCCGGACAATATTCCCGAGGGCTAATAAAAGGTGGCTTCCCCTTATCGCCTATGCACTCCCAGTAAGTAGCTTCAGGGGATCGTTGACTTCCCTGTAGTCTATGCCCCATCAGCTAAAAGATGCAAACCTCCTTTTACTCCCTTTTTCTGAGTGGTTAGAAGTTTGAATAATAGAGTATCAATGCAGTAATAAGCCTTGTGAATTATACAACTTTTGGGCCCATGTCATTGTAAGCTTTGTGAATTGTAGAACCTTTGCATAACGCATGCTGTCTTAGGCCCTTTACTCTATGGCAAGCTTGATTGCCGCTTCTGCTGGGCCCTACTGATACAAGCTATGAGATATCTCTGATACCTGGCACCAGGAAGTCTGGACAGAAAAATGTCACTATCAATAAATGTGGCTGAAACTCAAGTTCTATACGATGCTCTGCTAGTCACGTGGCTGATGTCTAGGTACTAACAACTCTGGACTTATAAAAGTGAGCTGTAAAAGCCTGCAGGATGAGCAGAACCATTTTAGAAGAAACTTGAGTCTGGCTCTGCTCTCTGGATTCGAACTCAGAAGTTTCTTTCCACCAATTCCCTGCCCCTTTGACTTATTGGTATCAAGGGAGCAGCCAAGTGCTACTCAGACCCCAACACAGTCTTGACCTCCTGGGTCAAGTGGATCCTCACACCTCAGCCTCCCGAGTAGCTGGGACTACCAGTGCATGCCACTGCTGTTGTTTTTAAATCTCATTGAATACCCCCATTAACATAGTCACAGCAATCAGTTTAGAAAAACCAAATATGTGGTCGACACCTACAACAAAACCTGGGTTTTCTGAGCTCCAACATTTGCGGGAATGGGGACCAGTTACCAGTAACAGCGTGTCCCATGTGACACCAGAAATGGTGCAAAGGAAGGAGAGGGAAGGAAAAGGGACTTGTGGTCCCCCTAAGAACATGAGGACCCCCCACCTGGCTGGAAAGATTGGTGGGCCTCTGGGAGAAGAGAGCTGCAAAGCTGCAGCTGGGGAGAAAGTCTCCCATCCTCGGGTGAGCACGAGGGGACAAAGAAAGATGCGGCCATGCTGAGTGGCCTGAGGCCCGGGCCCTCTGAATGCTCAAAACCAACAAACCAAAGCAACCTTCCGGGACAAAGCTCACCCCGAGGAGAAAAGGCTGGGCACGCAATCGCACTGAGCTGGGCAGGAACAGCAGGGCACAGAAGAGGGAAGGCACAGGCAGGGAGGGGAGCGAGGAAGGGAAACTCTCTGAAATCCTCCATGAGGGTTGTGACACGGGTCACTCCGCCCCCATGCCCACCACTGCAGACATCTGCCACTCGCAAGGGAGCTCAGAACAAGTACACCTGCAATGCCGTCTCTTCAGCACTCAGGGGTAACAGCAGCCCACGGGAGGTGGCCCTTCGGGTTCTGACTCCCACGCCCTCCCTACAAGGAACCTCAAGGTTCCCACAGATGGGCAGAGGTGCACGTCTTATCTGGAAATTCGGGACAGGAGGGGGTGTGGTGGAAAGTGAACCACTCTCCTGCCAGCCCAACAGTGGAACTGAGGTGTTCCCCCCACCCCGGCTAAGACCTCAGTGCGCATTACTGGAAGCTCCCCAAATGCCTTCATCAGGGCTGAGACTGGAGCCCACTATAGGGATATCGCATATAACCACCTGCTACAGCTGCAACCAGTTCTCACTCACAGGTGCCTCCGAACAGCCTGTCACTGAGTGGTTTGACCCAGAGAAAAAGCTCTGGGGGAGAAAATAAGAGAGTGCACTACACCATTGGGTAACAAGATAAGCTTCGTCAGCCCTCTGGGCATCCTTGCCTTGTTCCAGTTCTGAAGGGGAACGTGTTCAACTTTTCCCCATTCAGGATGACATTGACAGTAGGTTTGTCATATATGGCTTTTATTATTTGAGGCATGTTCCTTCCATGCCTATTTTGCTGAGGGTTTTTATCATGAAGGGATGCTGGGTTTTATCAAATGCTTTTTCTGTGGCTATTAAAATGATCATATGACTTTTGTTTTCATTCTGTTTGTCACGTTTACTGATTTCTGCATGTTGAATCATCTTTGCATCCCTGGGATAAACCCATTTGATTGTGGTGGATGGTTATTATTTTTTTAATGCGCTGTTGAATTTGCTTTGCTAGTATCTTACTGGGAATTTTTGCATCTATATTCATCAGAGATATTGGTCCATAAATTTCTTTTTTTGCTGTGTCTTTTCCTGGCTTTGGTATTAAGATGATACTGGCTTCGTAGAATGAGTTATGGAGAATTCTCTTCTTTTAATCTTATAAAATAGCTTCCGTAAAATTGGTTCCTGTTCTTCTTT
>CAUYQG010151185.1:0-19787 GCA_963574415.1 Tarsius wallacei | reverse complement strand
GCCCATAAGAGATAAGATAGACAAGAGGGAGCTCATCAAACTGAGAAGCTTCTGCAAGCCAAAGAAACCATTAAGAGAGCAGGAAGACAGCTCACAGATGGGAAAAAATATCTGCCAACTGTATATCTGACAAGGGCCTAATATCTAGTATCTACGAAGAACTCAAACATGCTGAAAAGAAAAAAAGAAGAAAAACAAACAGCCCTGTTACAAAGTGGGCAAAAGACATGAATAGACACTTCTCAAAAGAAGACATACGAGCGGCCAACAGATACATGAGGAAATGTTCAACCTCAAGGATATGCAAATTAAAACTACATTGAAAAACCACCTAACTCCAGTCAGAATGGCCATTATCAATAACTCAAAAAATAATGTTTTGATTTATTGTAGAGATGAGGTCTCGCCAAGTTGCCCAGGCTGGTCTTGAATCCGTGGGCTTAGGCAATCTCCTCACCTGGGCCACCTTGAGCCACTACGTCCGGTCCCTCCCCCACCTTTTTTAAACTGCAAAGCATCCCTAACAGAACTTGGGGACAGACCAAGGACAGCTTTGTGCCCTCCAGTTATGTGTTTGAGTGGATAGATGTTGGGTTTTTGGGAGGTTTGATTTTAGACAACCCCTTCAAGCACAGCACAAAGAAATAAGGGAGGAGACTCAAGTTGGAGAGCACACCCAGTGTCCCACAGAAGGCAGCTCGCCTCCACAAAGTCTTTCTGGACAAATCATGGCAGATTTTTCATGTAATAGGAGATAGATGGAACCTCAGCTCCCAGCACCATTGTCAGGGCTGTTGCAGCCTGTCTTGTGTGCCTGTGTCTACAAACTTAGGAAGAAGCTGGACTTTTCCAGATTCTGTCTACCTCTTCTGAACTTCTTATCCAGAGTCCGGAAATGAGTTAGTTGCACCATGCTCTCTGCTTCCTTTGTTCCTACTGCCGTAGTCCACATTGTTGCCATTTTTGCATTTCTGCCTCATATTCCTGATTCATAAACTTCTTAAGGACTAGTAACAGAATTATTCTAATGGCTTTAATAGCAAACGCATATTTAGCATTTCCTAAGTCATGACACTGTTCAAGTGCTTTCTATATACAGATCCCAAGACCTCTGCCAGAAACTGTCAGGGCTAGATTTGCTCAGACAGCAGGAGTTTAGAAACTTTTGAAAGACTATGTGGTGCCTATGCCGTGCATTACCAAACACTAGCAGGGTTGGGACCATATCATAGAATCAAGCACATTAATATTTCCGCAGCTACATGCATGAATGTACACACTAAGTGGGAAAAATAAAGACAAAGAATAGCTTCCCATGAGTTTACCTCAGGTATTGCCACCAAAAGAATGATGAGAAAGCTTTTGACTTGTATAACTTTTTTATTCCAGAAGGGCAGAAGGGGATGGTGGACCCACAATGGTAATTCTGGACTGTGACTGCATTTGAAGTGGACCCCTAAGTCCTGAGAAACTTCCCCGAGAATAAAAGTCACTGAATATAGAGAATCTTGAGAATCTAAAAGCCATAAGATGTGACTTATTCCTTTGCCTCTTTTCAGTTTAGAGTGATAAGATGCATTTTTGGTTCTATTGCAGAATGCAAACCCAAACGTCTCCATGGCCAGCAAGTAGCATAGGTGAGTGAAGCTCTTCTATGTACTGTTGCTTTGAGGGAATGTCTATCCATTGTGATAGCTTTTAATTACTAAAGATAATCCAAAAAGTTATATTTTTGTTGAAAGTCTTCTAATTTTTCAATGTTAGCTCTTTTTAAGAAATAAAAATAAAGACATTGTACTAAAACAAAATGTTTGGCCATATTTTAATGGTTATAGTTTGAGACCTAATGGACTGATGAGATCTGATAAACCTGGAGACTGATGACCCACTGTTTGGGACTGCTGGTTTTTGGTTCATTTTTTTTCAGCACCCACTGATTTCTAGGCAGTCTAATACGCGAACTTGAAGAGAATCAGCCAAGGTTCAGAGGTCTAGCCATCCGGTAAACATTTTGCTTAGTTCATTGATGTGTGGGAAGAAAAAGGATGAGTTAAAAGAAAGTGAGCCCCCCCACACACACCAAGTCTCTCAATTAGAATGGTTTGCCTTAGAGCAGCTCTTTTCAAGTGACTGCCAATGGCAAACTTTAGTTAGCAAGCACAGTCTGAAATTCATATGTGATTACCTAATCTGGCTCTCTTGTTGGGAAATAATGAAGTAATTGAAAAAAAAGGCTTGATTTGATATGAGACAACTGCAGATGATTGAAGTGATCTTATTTTAGGTATATATAGATTTTTTTTACACTCAATATCCCCTTTCCTCTCCAGTTTCAATGATTTTCCCCCATCAGTGAATTTAGCGCTTGATGGTTTTTCTATAAAAGAAAAATGAAGCATATTATCCCAACTTTCTTTGAATAGAGGCGTTCCACTGGTGCTGTTTGGTTTCTTGGAATTCTAGTTCTCTGCTATAGTAGCTTGTGTAGTAAAAATGGTGTGCGTATTTGTATGTGTATGATAGACACACCCATATACAAAGACAGAAAATCTAAACAGAAAGAGGAAGAGAGAGAGAGAGAGAAGGAGGGAGAGAGGGGAGGAAGAAGAAAGGAAGGGAAGGAGGAAGGGAGGATGAGAAACAACAGAAAGACAGAAGCATGCAGTTGTGTTGGAGTAAAGAAGGTGATTTCTATCGTTTATGTACGAGTGCTGGCTGCTGGCTCGGGTTTAAATGATTTTGATCTTGTCTTGTCACAGTAAAGAAGTAGCATCATCATTTTCTTGCAATAGACAAACTGAAGGTGGCATGCATCTTTTCATTTTAAAAGACTCAATCTCTATAGAATTCAGTCTTGAACTCTGAAAATTTGTGTTTCTGCTCCTGTTTTCTAAAACATATCTGAATGTGTCCCTCAAAGTTCGTGTACTGGAAACTTTATCCCTAATGCAAGTGTTGGGAGGTGAGACCTAATAAGGACAGAGCCCTTGGTGAGGTCACAAGGGCTTTGTCTCATGAATGGATTAATGTAATTGTCATGGGAGTGTGTTAGTTATCCCGAATAGGTCGGTTGTAAATGTGAGTTTGACCCTCTCTTGCTCTTCTACCTTCTCCCATGGAATAATGAAGCACAAAGGCCCTTGCCAGATGTCAGTGTCATGCTCTTGGACTTCCCACTCTCTCGATTCCAGAGCCAAATAAATTTCTGTTCATAATAAATTACTCAGTCTGTGGTATTATGTTACAGCAACACAAAACAGACTAAGATAATGGATTTTAAGTCTCATGTTTTCTCATTCTTGGAGGTATCTAATGGTGTGTTATTAAACATTTAATGATTGGCTCTCAAGAAAAAAAAAAACACCAACATAAGCAAAATTAATTTATAGCCTTGCCAGTTTCCATGGTATAAATGCTCACACCATGGCTGATTTCAAGCTACCAACATGATGTGACTGCTGAGCTCTCATGAGTGGGTAGAATCTGGTCCCATCACACTGGGTATAGCCAAAAGAACGCTAAATGGGTTAAGAAGATCCGAGACAGCTTGTTATCTGTAACATGTGCATAAACCAGCAGCTCTGATTGCCTCATGGGAATATATAGTCACTTTCAAGTAGGAAAAACTGTAAAGAACTTTGAAAATATAAAAATTGATGCAAATATGAATCTAAATATCATCATTACTATTCTTGAAGAACCAAAAATTGCTCAATACACAAAAGTTTAAAAAAATGACTTGGACTGCATTAGTTACTGCTTTTAAAAATGTGTTTCGTATCTTCTGGTCATAAAAGATTCAAACTATGTGAAAAGAGCCAACAGCCCATTTGGCTTTAAGTTCAGAACAATGAACTCATCAGAGTTATTTTTACATGTACTGTAGCTTGGCCTAGAGCCACTAATCACAAGACAGTATGAGTATGTTCTGGGCAGCATTTTGGCCTTAAACAGTTTCAAGGCAACACCTCCAAGATAATAAGTTTTTCTTTGCAAATCTCCTCAAGGCCTTTGCATGGTTCATATAATTTTAACTAATTAATGTTTAACTTGGTTTTGCTAACAATATCACGCAAACAAAGAGAATCCCTCTTAATAGAGACATTCTCCCTAGAATTATCTGTTTAGAAGAGCACTGTCCAACAGAAATATAACGTGAGCCATACCTATAATTTTGATGTTTAATAGCCACATTAAAATATGCATAAAAGAAGCAAGTGAAATTAATTTTGTAGTATCTTTCATTTAACCTAATGTATCCAGAATCTTATCACTTCAACATGTAATCAATGTAAAACATGTAAATCAAAGGTTTCACTTTTTTTTGTAATAAGTCTTCAAAATCAAGTGACTGTTTTGCCCTTGATTTTTTCCTCCAACATATCTCAATTTGGGTTGGCACATATCAAGTACTCAGTAGCCACCTTGGCTAGTAGCTACCATTTTTTTTTTTAGTTGGAGTCTCACTCTGTCACCCAGGTTGGAGTGCAGTGGCACACTCATGGCCAGCCCAGCGTCGACCTGTTGGGCTCAGGTGATCCTTCCACCTCGGCCTTCCAAGTAACCGGAACTACAGGTATGCGCTACCGTGCCCAGCTAATTTTTGATTTGTTGTAGAGATGGGGTCTCGCCAAGTTGCCCTGGCTGGTCTTGAACATGTGGGCTCAGGCAATCCACTCACCTTGGCCTCCCAAAGTGCTGGGATTACAGGCTGAGCCACCGAGCCCAGCCAGCTATCATTTTTGATGACTTAGTAATATAACATCAACTGGCAGATAATTTCCTGGTACTAAGAAAACCTAATGTATATGAAAACTCTTATTCTGACTTCTGTGGTTTCTGTTATGGGAATATATTATGCAGGGCAATCTCTTCTTTCTGTCTGTCTCTCTGTCTCTCTGTCTCTGTCTCTCTCTCTCTCTCTCTCTCTCTCTCTCACACACACACACACACACACACACACACACACACACGTATCATACACACACTTTTCCTTTTCCGTTATTCATCAGTTGGATTGTCAGGGCAACTTGGATTGAGCTTGTCTATCATTTGCAGGAGGGTCAAACATTCTAGTTCGCTCAAGACTAAGAGTTTTCTCAGTACGTGGGACTTCAGCACTAAAGCAGAGAGAGTCTCAAACAGACTGACATGAATTGGTCACCCTAAGTTTAGACCAAAAAAAAGGTTAAGCCCTGCTGGGAAAGCCTATACAGTGTGACCATTCTGAAGGCATCTGCAGCTGTAAATCTAAAGCTTCAGGCCTCTCAGCATCTTTGGAAGCCACTTTAGATCTTCATGTTTTGTTAACTTGGGATACAGGGAATTGCCAGTAGAGACCAGATAGCAGAATATGCTCGATTTTTATTTTTCTTTTCTTTTTTTGTTATTTTCGTAGAGACAGGAACTTGCTATGCTTGACTTTTTTGTTCTTATCGTTGAAGGTCTTTCTGGCCTTCTGGCAACTGCCATGGCTTTCCCTGAAGCAGGTACAACTGTCTCTTTGCCTACAATGACCTCCCAGGTTCTCTGTAGACAGAGATTTGGGTCTTATGTTTATATCTCCCATAATGGACATGGAAACTGGAAAAACCGTGTTTGTTGTATCTATCACCCTAAGTGCTGATTTCTCTATTTACTTGACTTGGCCTGAGACTCACTTTCTCTTACAAAGTCCATTTAGATGTGTCCCCCGATCTTTGTAGTCTCATATATTTATGACAACCAGCCCTTTCTGAAAAATACCTTATAGCCTTCTATCCTCAATTTTTAATTGAGTTTTTACTTGATATAATTATTCAACAAATATTTGAATAACAATCTAAAGACTACTTAAATTTTTCATGCCCGGTTCCCTTCTTCGTCTCGGTTTCCATATTGGTAAATGAAGATAATAAATATAGCTTACGTAGTAGGGTCATTGTGAGAATTCAATGTATATTTAAAGTGTCTAGAACAATGTAAGTTGCTTTAAATAAGATAGGAAGATAGTGTTTAGTTCATGTTGACTATTTTTATTATTTTTTGCACTTTTCATTACTTATGAGATTTTTATTTTTTTCTTCAGTTTTTAAAAATTGTATTTTAAAGATGTGAGGTACAATTTAGGGTTAGGTACATAAGTGATCATCGCACAGTTGAAGTTTGGGCCTTCCTTTTGTCCCCACTTTGCCTGGCTTGGGATCAGGTATCCTTATTGATGTTTTGTGGCCTCCTCCTCCCTTCTCTGGCAGTGTCCCATTACTGCCAATCCCTTTCTTTTAGTAGTATAATAAATGTTCAGGGTCCTAGATTTTTCTTTTTTGAGGTCAGGATACACATCTGATACCTCAGTATCACCCTTACTCAAAATGCTTGATGTATTTCCCTAAGTAGAATAAATACTCACCAAATATCTATTGATTGACTGAGTCCAGCAATCTCACTTGTCCTAGCTCTTGCCTGGATTTGGTAGTGAGGCTCTGAGGCACCCTAAATATGGTCATCATGGTGCCTCCCTGTTCAGAATAGGGACTGACTGCTTCAGGTCCTGGTTTCTGGCGAGTCTGGCATCCTGCTGTGAGATATGACACCACCAAGTGATGCCATCTCTGGACAGAACCTGAACACCACCTCAAATTGTTTTCCCATGACTATCTTTGCAAAGCTGTTGTTTTTTTAGGTTTCCCAAACTTCACCACAGCCAGAGAAGAAGGCTTTAATGTGGGATTTAAGTTACGTGTCCTCATGATTGGTTGCCTTCTTTATTGCCAGTCTCCTTCCACTTTTTTGTCTCCAGCAGAACCTGCCTTCCGTGCTGGAGACAGAGAATGGAAGAGATTCATTATCCCAGCTTCCCCTGTGTCTAGATCATGTGACCCAATATTGGCCAATGAAACCAAACAAGGTATCTGCTGAGGGATTCTAAAATAAAGTTCCTCCCTCCTTTTTTGATGATATTTGCTTCTTGGAGCTGAGGCAGCCAATGCAAGACTATGATAGAGAGCCAAGAGAACTACAAAGAAGATGGAATCAGATGGAATACCGAATGAATATGTGAGTTGCTGCTGCTTTGATGTCATTTAACTGCCAAATTATACAAGTTTGGAACCTCCTGCTTCCAGACCTCTTATTAGGTGAGATTTATTAGTGAATCCCTGTTGTTTAAGTCATTTTTAGTTGAGTATTTAGTTTCTGCCCCAGAAAGTATTCTAGCTGACACAAATGAGTTCTTTGATGGCCCTAGACAAAAATTAATCCTTAATTAGGCATAATCCCATGTTCTATTTTCAAGACCCCTGCTGCCAAGAGCCAACAGTAATCTGTCACTTTTAGAAATTTTCTAGCACTTCCCCACAGGCAGTGTGGTTTGATGGTTATGAGCACAAACCTAAGAGTTCGAGCTTGGCAAGTGTGGCCTTTGGCAAGTTTTACTTAAATTCTCGATGTTTCGATTTTTTTCATCTGTGACCTGGAATAATAATAGTGCACACAGCTTATAAGGTTTTGCATTGAATGAATCAATACACAAAAAGTACTTAAAATAGTGCCTGGCACATAGTATGTCCTGTAGGTTAAGAGCCGTTTTACTTATTTGCTATTCATTTTATATAGCCTTGTGCTATCACTGATTTATACTCATTTATATATCTAGATAGATACTTCTTCTTCTTCTTCCACATCTCAATGGCTGTATTTTTTATCCATGAAGACAAACTCCATTTTCTAAAAGAGCACATTGCTAAGAGCCATAGAATATAGGTTCTTTACTTACTAACAGTGCCACGAGCACATCATGTGTTTTCTTAGCACCAGGGTTTCTTCAACTGAAAAGGAAAGCTACTGCCTTTGTTTCAGTTCTCCCATAAAAAGACCCCAAGAAAGCACCAGTTGTTTATTTGAGAAGCGATTCAAGGAAACTTCAATAATGGAGTGAGGAAGTGAGTGTGGGAGGGAAGGAAAGTCAGGGAAGTCAATAAAGGGTACATTATCAAGCTACTCCCACTATGGACAAAAGGATAACAGGACTTCCTCTCATGAGGAACACTCAGCATAGACCACCCCAGGTCACACCTCAGCAGCATCCCCCCCCCCCAAGGGGCTAGCTTACTACCTATTTAAATACTATCTCCCTTCAGGCATTGGTTGAGGGTTTCTGGAGTAGGTGGTAAAGCATCTTGGCACTTCTCTCTCTGTAGGTGGGCTGAGCATGCCCAGCTTCCAAAGGAAATTGTCAGTTAGCTAAAACTCAAGCACGACATACCACAAAGGAAAGGTCTATGGGGGGGGGGGGCGCACCCGGGTGATGTGGTGATTGATTAAACTCAGTAAATATGTGTTTTATTGGGGGGGGGACACAGGACAGAGGAAGTGGTAGAAGCCATTCTGTGCATAGAACTTTGCTAGCTAAGCAACAGGACACAAGAATGAGTAAGAAAAATAATCCCAGAATTTAAGGACATTACATGCAGGGGCAGAGACAGATTTGTTAACAAATATTATGCTAACAATATTTGCCATGTGAGAAGGGCAAGACTTAAAGTTTGTTTATTTTTACCTAACAGATTGGTAAATGGTGAGGCTGTGGGAAAAGAGATGTTCTCATGTATGGCTGTGAAAATGAACAATTTGGCAATGTTTTTCAAAAATATAAATGTGTCTAACTCTTGACCCAGCAATCTACCTACAAGGAATTTACCCTACAGATCTGCCTGCACATGAACAAAATGATGACTGTACAAGGTTTGTTGCAGCATTCTCGTAATAGCCAAAGACTGGAAACAACCCAAGTGTCCAACAATAGGGACTGGTTAAATATACTTTGACACATCTGCTCAGTGGGGTAATATACAGCTATACAAAAGAATAAAGGCATTTTTCCCAGAATATATTGCTAAGTGGTTTTTTTGAAAGCAAAATGAAAAGGCAGAGTTTGTCTGGTGAGCTTGAGGATTTCAAAGCTGATCAAGAAAAAGACTTGACCACAAAATGACAGTAAGTAGCACAAATTAGCTTTATTTGGGTGGCACTTGGACAGGTTGCATGAGAGAAGTCCCTCATAGCAGGAGACCTGGAGAGAGCAACATGGGGCCATTACCCAGAAAGGAGAGAGAGCAGGAGCACACCAGGGGAGAGGGAAATTAGAAAGGTGGCTCATTCATCTAGATGATGTCATCTACGGAGTCCCTGGGTCAAAGACTCTAGATAGGCACCAGTGACTTGGGGTCTTTTGTATTTCCAGAGTTTATTTTATCTATATGTAGTAGATGTTGGGTGCAGTTTTATCAGATGTGCAAAGTAAGCTGCTCTACATAGCTAAAAATAGGCTTATTGGGGCTGTATTTAAAGTAATCAGATGTGTACGAATTTGAGTTTGGTGCAGAGGGCTTTGAGTGAATGGTCTTTGCCTGCTGTGAGAAGCAAACAACATAGGGGCCAACTTTAGCCCATTTATATAGTATCATGTCACAGGTTGACTCATATAAGAATAAGAAAGAAGTCAGAACATCCATTTGTATTTGTGCATATTTCCATAAGGAAGGACAAACATGAAACTAATAAAAGGAGTGAGACCATGAAATGGAGCATAAGAAAAAGAAAACCATAGGTTCCAGTAAGACTTACCAATATATACTTTTTATACCATTTTGATTCATGAACTATGTGAATTCATGAACTATTGCTTACTTAAAAAGAGGGAAACTGCTAGGGGAGGGAGAAGCATACCTCATCAACAAGGGTACCTGCTTAATCAATGTTTGTATACCTAACCCTGAATTATACCCCACATCTTTATAATTAAAAAAAATTCAAAAAAAAAGTAAGTAAAATTGGCCAGACTCAGTGGCTCAGCCTGTAATCCCAGCACTTTGGGAGGCCAAGGTGAGTGGATTGCTTGAGCTCGCGAGTTCCAGACCCACCCAGGCAACTTGGCGAGACCTCATCTCTACAATAAATAAAAAAATAGCTGGGTGTGGTAGCGCGCACCTGTAGTTCCAGCTACTTGGAAGGCTGAGGCGGAAGATGGAGTCCAACAGGTCGATTCTGCGGTGGCCGGGAGTGTGCCACTGCACTCCAGTCTGGGCAACAGAGCAAGACTCCAGCTCAAAAAAAAAAAAGTAAGTAAAATTAAAGCAAACAAAAAAGAAGTTTGTCCAAAGTTCACAAGTGTCATTGAGGCAGGAGATTACACAGTTGGAGGGATTGGAGGTTATGGTTTCAGTGAAATTCCATCATTCACATATTTGTTATTTACTGTCTGCTTAATTACAAAACTTTCATTCTGGCACATAATAGGCACATGATAATTTCTTTTTTAATTAAAGAGTGAGCAATGCAGAATTTGCGAAGCTAAGTTTTCAAGTTTAAATATAATTTCTGAGGGCATTTTATGAATCATAAGTTGCTATTCAAAGAAAAACATTGTTTTTATATTTCTTTATATCCCCTACAGAGTTTAACAGAAGTATCCTGCACTTCATAGATCCTAAAATATTTATTGAATAAACAAATAACTTAACTGAAAAATAATTTCAAGATTCCTGCTGTGATGATATTTTTCCACTTAGGAGGCTTAGTTTATAATGTATTTTATTTTTAAAAAACACTTTTTTTCAATTATTGGTTTACTCAACAAATGTGTGTTTATATGTACATGACCAAATAGGCACCAAGTTCAATATCTTATCGCATATCTGAGTTTCAATCCTTTTATGGCCTATATAGTTATGTTGGGTACTCAGGTAGAAAAGCAAAACCTGTAGAATGTATTCTATCCTTATGAACAGTGCTTGCCCAAATACAATTCTGAGTTTCCTTACCAAGTACAAAAGAACATTCAATTCTGGCAGAAGATATTAGTAATACATACATCTAACAAAAGATTTGTAACCAGATACATAAAGAATTTCTCCAAATCAATAAAAGAGGGCCAAAAAAAATGTAAAAATAAACAAAAGATGCAAACAGGTGCTTTACAAAATAGGATATCCAAATGGCCAATAAGCATGCGAAAAGGTATTCAACATAGGAAAATGAAAACTTAAACCACAATGAGGCACCACTACACACATGAGAATGGATAAAATTTAAAAATATACAATATCAAGAGCTGATGAGAATGTGGAAAACTGGAATCTATATACTGCTGGTGGAAATGTCATAGTTTGGCAGTTTCTAATAAAATTACTTCTTGACCCAGATATTTTAAATGAAAATATGTCCACAAAAAGATTCATGTATGAACACTACAAAGACCCTCTCCCAATGTCCCTTCCTTCTTTGGGTTCTCTTTGGACACTTCTTGCATATCGCTATCACACTTACTCGCTTGCTAGTCTATTTTCCAAGTGGATTATGAATTTGTATAAAGCACATATATTAAATAGTGAAACTGCCAGGCATTCCTTTTAAAACATTCCCAGAGCTTAGTTCATGACCTGCAGCATAGTAGACACTCAATAAAGGTTGCATTAATGAATTGCCCCCATTTCACACCAGTCACTAGAAAAAAGAGCCAGTGTTGTGTTTTTACACTCTGGTAGCATTACATGTAGTGACTCCTTAGGCTAGTCTGTACAGGGAGGGAGCATTTTTTATCAAACTGTACAGAGTTTGACAATTAAGTTCATGCACTCATCCTAGAAATAGTGCTACATACCTCATTGTTGAATATCACTGTGATCACCTTTGAAGTACTCCTCTTGGGAAGCTATGCACCAATGCCAGCACTCATCAAAGCAATTTTGGAACTTTTTTCCTGGAATGGCCATCAGAGTTGTCATTGAGAGAATGAAGAGTTTGAATTAGAGCAATGAACAAACATTAAATTTCTAGTTAAACTTGGCAAGAGTAGAAGTGAAATCAGGGACAAGTTAGTCCAAGTTTATAGGGATAATGCCATGAAGAAAATAGCATTGTACAAACGGACTAAACGTTTTTCTGAAAGGAGTGAAAGTGTCACTAATGAAGAGAAGTCAGGATGGCCAGTAACAAGCAAAACTGACAAACACATTGCAAAAATCCATCGAATTGTGCATCAAAATCATCTGCTGACTGTGAGAAGCAAAACAAACCAAATAGACACCTTTAGAGAAACAGTTATGAAAATCTTAACTGAAAATCTTCGCAGGAGAAAAGTGTGTGCAAAAATGGTCCTGAAGGAGCTCTTGCATCATGACAATGCACCAACTCACACAGCACTGTTAGGGAATTTTTAACCAGTAAACAAATAACTGTATTGGAACGCCACCTTACTCACCTGATCTGGCTCCCAATGACTTTTTTCTTTACCCAAAGATAAAGGAAATATTGAAAGGAAGACATTTTGATGACATTCAGGACATCAAGGGTAATATGATGACAGTTCTGATGGCCATTCCAGAAAGAGTTCCAAAATGGCTTTGAGGGGAGGACTAGGCACTGGTATTGGTACATAACTTCCCAAGAGGAGTACTTTAAAGGTGGCTGTAGCGATATTCAGCAATGAGGTATGTAGCTTTTTTTTTCCTAGAATGAGTTCATGAACTTAATTGTCAGACCTCATATAAGACTAAATAACCATGTGCATGATTCAGAAATCAGAACTTGAAAGTGATTAACTACATCTGATTTAATACAGAGTAGCCTAAGTGTAAACCAGTCATGGTGAGTTATGTCCTATCATATGTGGTATGTAAAATGAAGCAGAATTGATAGTTCCTGTGGGCAATTGTTCTTAGCAGGCTGCCAAAAATTCAGTGGAAACCCCTGAATGGCTAGACTTGTGGTGCCTGAATAGCAACTGCAAGCAAATTAACTAGTGATCATACAGTATTCTTATTCTCAAGGGTCTATTTGCTGGCATGACGAGTGGGTGGGAGGGATGGCAAAAGAGAAAAACAAAGTGGAAGAAAAAGTTGTGGAACGCAGCAAGAATATCTTTCCCGGAAGGTCTCTGGGCCCCATCTCCTAATTATTTTGTTCCATCCTCCTCCCTGAATACAGAATTTCTGAAATAATGCTGGAGTTCAGCCAGTACAGTTTAGTCTAGCTTGAATTGAGAATAACTCTTTGTTCTTAAAAGTCTTTGCGAGAACAAGGAAACATTTGGGAAGTAATGATTCTGCGATGCCTCCTAGAAATAGATGATTATACTGAAAGGATATTTCCATTTCTAATTCCAAGGGTACTTTAGTAATGAAAGGGATTTAAGTAGCTAACCTTGGAACATTTAAAATCCTAGTAAAATGTCTATGACATGTTCGTATTTTAACTATAATTTTTAAATACTCAAGAGTCTTTCGACCAAGGTCAATTTTTCTTTCTCCACAATAAATAGCATTGGACTGTCATATCACACTTCATTTATTTCTCATACATGTGAGATAAAATTAAACCCAGAATGATTTTCTACTATTTATAGCTTGGATATACTATTTTTATGTTTAATACTGGATGTGGAAAAAAACCTTAATGCCAATTTCTTTAAGAAATATCGCACAATCTTGCTGAAATATTCACCAATACTGGTTTAGTGGAACTTTGGATTGGCATTCTGAATATTTCACTGTGTTTCAAATGTTTTAAGTACAAACACAGACCTTTCCCCTTTGAGTGTTCTCAAGTGATAGTTGTGAATTAATTAGTTTGAGTCATTTTTATAAACACAAATGTTCTCCTCTGATTTGTAAGCCAAAGAAAAGTTACTTTTATTTTTGCAAGTTTCTATCGACCATATGACTTTATGTAGTTTTAGAGATTTGGGACCCTAAATCTGTTTCTCAATTTCTTGTTCCAGGGTATGTGACAGAGTTCCCTCCTGGTGGTTTTCAGAGATGCTGGGAAGAATAGCAGAGCCATAGAGGTCTTAGAAAAAGACCTGGCTCTGTTTTTGTCATCACCTTTCCTGGAGACTGTCAGAACCTACTGCAGGGGTGAGTGGGTGGTTAGGCCATATCTCCTCTGAACCTTTGGCAGGGGGCTAGTACATTTTGCCTCTGTTTTGAAGTCCTCTGTGAGGTGTGTGGTGTCTGGTTCATGCTCCTTGGTTTGCTTGCCTGAAAACAACCACACCATCACGAAAGATCACTTTTAATGCAATTACAGAATTCAAGTTACAAGCACAACTGTCATACATAGCTGTGGGAACAAATACACTGATTTGAGGTAAGCATACAATCCAACTGGTAAGAGAAAAATGCTCAAGGGTGACAGAGTAGCCTATTGGCTGTGAGAGTTCAATGTGCCCTGCCAGTGTTTGTAAGAGGAAATGGAGTTGGTTTGGCAAAGTGTCTTACCAGAGCTTCTGATGTACTTAAGGCAGGGCTGGCTTTGGGGACAATTATTTCAAATATTTGCTCAGTTGACTTTGGGGGGGGTGCTTTATTGAGGTATAACTGAAAAATAGGGATTGTATACATTTAAGATATACAACTTGATGTTTGATATATGTATATGTTGTGAAATGATCACCCTAATCAGGCAAATTCACATATCCATCACCTCACATAGTTACCATTTTCTTTTTTCCTTCTCTTTCTCTCTTTTTCCTGTGAGCTGAGTATATTTGAAATCTATCCTCATAGCAAATTTCAAGTATATAGTACAGTATTGTTAACTGTAGTCACTATGCTATACATTAGACCTCCAGAACATACTCATCTTGCACAACTGAAACGTTATCCTGTGTGACTGACACCTCCCCATGCTGCCCCTAGCCTTCCCACCATTCAACTCTCTGCTTCTATGAGTTTGACTGTTTCAGATACTATGGGAAATGCACGCCGTTGGTTTTGATGCCCTGATCTCACGACATTCTTTGGCCACTGGCAGACTCACAGTCCTCAAGTTCCCCTAGCTTCTAAGGGTCTTCCACCAAATTGCTGTACCCAGGACAGGACATTGCCCCAATGCTTCTAGACCCAATTCCAGAGGGTGAGATTTTAGGACCTGAGGGTACAAGATAAAATAATAATAATACTTTGGTAAGTGAAGAAGAATGAGTTTCTAGAATGAATTTCCTGGAAACGTACTTGCTTTTCCTTGATCATCTGTGATTATTCACTAAATAAAGAGCTAAGTTCTTACACAAGAAAAAGTAACAGCAAGAGAAAACAAAACCACCCTTGCCCTTTGAAAGCTTTCATTCTAAGCAAATTTGAAGTGAGCATGTGATATTTAATTAACCTTCAGGAATAAAAACAAATCTGAAACACAAATTAGGAAACAGGCCAGAGGGAAAGTGGCTTCCAAATGCCCTTTTCTACCAATCAGCCCCTGAGGTTTGTAGGATCATTGTATTGTCTTCTTAGGCTATCCTGTTATACCTTGCAAGGTAAAGGAGAACCAAAATTGTCCCAGGTTCTTCTTCAAAAGATTAGTCTTTGTAGGCTGAGTCTCAAGAACCTTGCCAGTAGTAAATAATCATATACTCGTTGGTGTGTATTGTTATTGTGTGTGCTTATTTCTTCTAATCTTGCCTCCTCAGCTAGAATGTTACGTTTGAATCATAGTATCTTCTCTATTTAGAGTCCATACACCTCAGATCTGCGTCCCTACTGAGTTTGTATTCAATTTAATTTACATATATTTTGTAATATTATGGCAAACTGGGCATGTATGGTCATTACAGGTAAATCCTTCACTTGTGGCTTTGATTTCCACATTCCTAGAAATACAGCACATTTACTCCCAGGGTCGTTAAGTTTTCAGACATTGTGTAAAGGCCCTCAAGCGTAATAGAAAGTTCTCCAACTGGTAAACTTTGTCCTAAGCGATTCCTGACCCCAGCACCTGCCAAAACAGGCCCAGAGGCTCCCCCGCTGCCCTTTCTTTCCATATTTTAAACCCTTCTAACAATGATTGTGTTGTCTCTCATAGAATTCTGTGTGCTTCTCACATTTTGCTATTAGGAACACAGTACTGTCTTTTAAAAGGCTGATTAGAAGGAAACAGGAAATTGGGCCATGGAAGATGATTCCTAATCATGTTCCAAAAATAACAGATTGTTGAGGCTGTGTTTGAAGTCTGGCCTTCTTGAAATGCACGCACTGTCCTTGTCTGATTATTGTCTGTTGTGATGAGTAAGGTGCCTGATTCACAAGAACATACAGGGTTGAGGAGGAGATCCATTGCCACCATTTTTAGTTAGAGGTCATAACAGCATACCCCAGGGTTTCACTTTTGAGCCTATCTCAGTGGAACTGATCTTGCAAATTGCCTCCTCCTCCCACAGTCTTGTCATTATCCCATTTTCAATTCACTGCGTTTGCTGGCAGATAGCATCTCTTGGGAACAGCGGATGGGGGCAGGGAACGGATGGGGGGAATAGGAGGGCTGGGGGATCCTCTTCTCTCAAGAGCACCTTCAGTCTTCATCACCAGACTTTTAAAGTGCACAATCATTTTTTTCTTCTCTTTCCTTTGTTATACAAAAGCGGCAGGAAGAATCTTTTGCAAATGACTAGGAATTTATTTCTGCTCACTGCAAGTGGAAAGAGAGGGCTAATAGGAGAACAGAGATTGCAACACACGCAGTTAGTTTCCTGCTCAGGGACTGAGTTGGAAGCACTGTTACTTGGAGGTGATACTTAAAACGAGGAAGCAAAGGTCTTACTTGGATTACTGTGACAGATAGTGTCAAGAACTTCTTTCCGGCCGGGCTCGGTGGCTCAGCTTGTAATCCCAGCACTTTGGGAGGCCTAGGCGAGTGGATTGCCTGAGCCCGGGGGTTCAAGACTCACCCAGGGAACTTGGCAAGACCTTGTCTCTACAATAAACCAAAAATTAACTGGGTGTGGTAGTGTGCACCTGTAGTTCCAGCTACTTGAAAGACTGAGGCGGAAGGATCACCGGAGCCCAGCAGGTTGAGGCTGCGCGGTGGCCGGGAGCATGCCACTGCACTCCAGTCTGGGCAACAGAGTGAAACTCCAATTTAAAAAAAAAAAGAACTTCTTTCCTGGGAAGGTAGATTCTGGTGTGAACTAAAAGTGATTTGGGTGGTTTTTGACTTACAGTCTACGGAAAAATAAACAGACTAATCAAAAAACCCTGTCAGCTAGGCATCGTGACTCATGCTTGTAATCTCAACGGTTGGGAAGGCTGAGGTGGGAAGATCACTTGAGCTCAGGACTTTGAGCCTGGGCAACAAAGTGAGACCTCATCTTTACAAGCAATCAATCAATCAATAGTCAGACATGGTGGCTTAAGCCTGTAGTCCCAGTTACTTGGGAAGCTGAGGCAGGAGGATTGATTCAACTCGGGAGATCAAGACTGCAGTGAGCTATGATTGCACCACTGCACTCTAGCCTGGGCAACAGAAAGAGACCTTGTCTAAAAAAAATAACAAATGACCTATCTATCTATGAACCCCAGGAGTGATAAAAAGAGATGCACCACTCCTGGCCTTTAGAACCGTGTGCCTGGTTTAGGTCATAGACTTGCTCATGGGAGTGGGTAAACTCTGTCATCAGCCCCTATGTGGAAGGAGTCACCTCCTCCAGGGTCCAGGACTCTTCCCACACAGAAGAATTCCACCTTCAGGCAGAGGCTAGATCGGCCTGGGTGACATCTTCATATTCATGTGATGAGGGATAAAGGAACAACAAAACTCTCATCTCCCGATGTCCAGAAATTTTCATCACGTTGCAACAAAAGGAAGGTGCCATTGGGACAAATGAGGAGGTATTCCTAGTTTGTGCAATCTCTAAAACAGTAATGTAAGGGCCGAAAAGCTCACATGGAATAGAAAGTTATTGTCAAGGTAAGCAATCACATGGGCCCTTGAGACCATAGTACACATATTGGACTCTGTAATGCTGTTTCTGTACAAGTTGATTCAGTACCACCCGTTCACCCAGTGGGTGTGGCTGTCACAAAGAGAAAGCCAGTGGGAGCAGAGACAGTTGATTTATATAACGATTTTCATGACCTATTGAATATTCCATTCTCTAGGGAAAAAAAATTACCTGCTTATGAGCAAGTCTGTGGAGCAGAGCTCTGCTTCCTTTCTACATAGCACAAACATCTATTTTTAACTTTCGCCTCTTGCCTTCTCAACCTGTAGTTCAAATATACCACAGAAACATGGGCTGTCTAAAGCAGCCAGGAATAAAATGTTTAATTAAATTAAAAAACCAAGCTTAAAAAAGAAATTATAAATTATTTTCTTTAAAAAGTATATGCGCAGCTCCAATTACTCTTAGATTCCTCAATAGCAATTTTACCTGATACTCATTTTTTATGAAACAGATTATCATCCTCGGTATCGTCTCAGCTTTCTGGGACAGATTCATGAAACAAAAACCAAACATTCTAATGAAACATGGCCACAAACATTGGTATTATAAAAGTCCCCAAATCACTCAAAAGTATTTATATAGCATGAGTGGTAAGGAGAACTTTCTAGATGGATGAGATTTGGGCTTGTTTTTGTCACTGAAAGGAAACAATTGTCTGACATCTTTGGAGTCTGAACATGGCTCTGAGCAATTAAATTATTTTTGACAGAACTGCTTGAGGCAACTTCATATGCTTGGGGAGAAATCCTCTGAATTATTGAATTGCTCATTTTCTACACACAGAATTTCTCATGTGAACCAGTTTACCATGGAGATGCTGCATAAATAATGGCAAATTAATTACAAAGCAGAGGCAATTTTAAAAAGGAATATTCTAGAAACCGGGGGTCTGGAGTTTTGGGTTAATCGAGTCTAATAACTTATTTCTCATCTCTACTCTGTGAGGGACTAGAAGCTGACATTCCAGATTACTGGAAATGATCCACACACAAAGGAATTTGATAAATGCTAGCTTGGCACCCACTATAATGTATGTTTTGGGTAAGAGAGGAGAAAATTGGGAGACAATGGCAAATGTACGGAGTCGGCAGTTCTGACTGGGAAGGGGAAGCAATCTTTCATTCAGCTTATCTGCTGTTCAAACCAAACTGATTCATTTCACACGAATGGAGTTGCATAAGGCCTCTTTATCCCTGTGGGCCAGGAGTGGGGGGACTGGGCTGACGGTGGCCACTGTTGTGGGTTTGGGGTTTTTACTTGGCTCCTGCAGGAGGCTCTGCTCTGGTATCCCAGTAGCCAGATGCAGAGCATGATGTTGTCTGGGGCTCTGCCTGTTTGGTGGTAGCTTCTCTGATGGCCAAGAGGGTTCTGCCTGCCTACAGAGAGCTCCTGTCACATATATGGCTCACCATGAGGGCAGCCAAGGCAGGTCTTAGGCATCGCTGAAAAAGGAGTCAATTGCATTGACTCTCACTCCAGACCTCCTCTCCAATTTTTTTCCCCAGTGGTACTCTCTTGCCTGAGGCCATCAGCACTTTCTCCTAGCAGAGTCTATTAATCTCTTAGAGTCCATTCTCATTATGGTTAAAGCAGGGTTTCACAACTTTGGCACTACTGATATTTTGGGCAGAATCATTCTTTCTTGTGAGGAACTTGTCTATGAACTGTTGGATGCAGCATCTCTGGCATCTGTTCACTAGATGCCAATAGCAACTAATAATTTTTTTTTTTTGAGTTGGAGTCTCACTCTGTCGCTCAGACTGGAGTGCAGTGGCCGCTCCCGGCCACCGCAGCATCGACCTGCTGGGCTCCGGCGATCCTTCCGCCTCAGCCTTCCAAGTAGCCGGAACTACAGGCGCGCGCTACCACGCCCGGCTAATTTTTTGATTTGTTGTAGAGATGAGGTCTCACCAAGTTGTCCAGGTGGGTCTCAAACCCGTGGGCTCAGGCAATCCACTCACCTCCGCCTCCCAAAGTGCGGGATTACAGGCTGAGCCACCGAGCCCGGCTCTGTTTCTCGTCTAAGAAAAGC
>CAUYQG010151165.1:0-63387 GCA_963574415.1 Tarsius wallacei | reverse complement strand
TCATTTACTATGTCCACTGGACTAAAACAATGACTTGACGTGGCACTATTTTGGTATAGGCCTGAAATCAAATGATTTTTCTTTTACAATCTTTTTTTCTTTTTTGAATTGGAGTCTCACTCTGTCACCCAGACTGGAGTGCAGTGGCCGCTCCCGGCCACCGCAGCCTCGACCTGCTGGGCTCCGGTGATCCTTCCGCCTCAGCCTTCCGAGTAGCTGGAATTATAGGCGCGAGCTACCACGACCGGCTGATTTTTTTTTATTTATTGTAGAGATGAGGTCTCGCCAAGTTGCCCAGGCGGGTCTCAAACCCGCGGGCTCAGGCAATCCACTCACCTCAGCCTCCCAAAAGCGCGGGATTACAGGTTGAGCCACCAAGCCCGACTTTTATTTTTATTTATTTACTTATTGTAGAGATGAGGTCTCGCCAAGTTGCCCAGGCGGGTCCCGAACCCACAGGCTCAGGCAATCGACTCACCTCAGCCTCCCAAAGTGCTGGGATTACAGGCTGAGCCACCGAGCCCGGCTTTCTCTTTTTTTTAAAGTCAGGGTTTCACTCAGTCACCAGGCTGGAGTATGTTGGCACTATAGCAGCTCACCAAAGCCCTAACTTCCTGGGCTCAGGCAATCCTTCTGCCACAGCCTCCTGAGTAGTTGGGACTACAGGTGTGCGCCACCACGCCTGGACCCACAGCTCTCACAGTAGTATAATAATCACAATTACTACTAAGGATCACAATTTCTAAAGTTACTAATAATCTGTTAGTACTCATTTGACATGTCATCTATTGGTTTTTCCTTCTATTACATTACAAACTGATAAGACTTAAGATCACACTGAGCTCCTTTTCTGACACAAAATAAGTTAATCCTTTTAGGAAATATATTAGTGGCACGAATAAACACCCATATTTCAACTCATACCTCATTAATTTTATTCAGAATCAGATGATTTGAAATGACTCCAAATGGTTCCACCAGCTGTAACAACTGATATCTCAAGTTTTTCCCTCGTTGAAAATCCATGATGTGAACAACTCGGCTAGTTTCCTATCCATTAGAAAAAAAACAAGTCATTAGAAGTCTCTTTAAAACAATATGAAACAGAATGCGCATTAGTACTTTTATAGTCTAAAATCAACCAGTAGAGATTAAGTATTTAAAATAACTCATAACATTCCAGAGAATTTAAAAACTACAGAGCAAGCCGGGCTCAGTGGCTCAGCCTGTAATCCCGTGTTTTGGGAGGTTGAGGTGAGTGCACTGCCTGAGCCCGCGGGTTCAAGACCCGCCTGGGCAACTTGGCGAGACCTCGTCTCTACAATAAATCAAAAAATTAGCCAGCCGTGGTAGCGCACCACTGCACTCCAGTTTGGGCGACAGAGTGAGACTCCAACTCAAAACAAAACAAAACAAAACTACAGAGCAAATCAAATGTCACTAGGGTAAATTATTTTTTATTTTTGTAGAGACATGGTCTTGATCCTTTGGCCTTGGCTTCCACGCTCGGGTTATTTTTATTACTTTATACGCTGGTATAAATTCTTTCTGACTATAGCCACATGGTTACACTATTTCAAATTTTAAGAAAAATAGTCCCTGCACTGATTTTATATTGAATATTGCCTGTAAGACTATAGGAGAAAATAAATATCAAATATTGTGTGCCTAACTGAATAACAAAGTTTCTAAGATGCTGAATCAAGATGAGCTCTCCAGACTATGGGCACATAAAAACTGAAGTTTCAACCACTGTCAAAGTCGTATAAACACTGGATATTTTCAAACCATAGCAGTCTTCTTACAATAAGGACCATGATACAGATTCCATGAGTATGAGACTTAAGTCAAACCACATTCCCCCAAACAGTAAATAAAGTAAAAGTAAGAGTTATATTACTGACCACTCTGCCTTTTTGCATGTGTCTAGGTCCTTGTAGGTTCCCATTTCCAGCACCTTTACAGGGAGAAAAGTATTTTTCAGTCTTGTAATAAATATACTTGCTGTAAACAAGCTATTTTAACTGAAAAATTGACACCTTTCAAACATAAACAAAAAGCTATTACAAATATACAATTACCATTTTTCCTGCAATGTTATTTTTGAGTAACATCTGAATGAGCTTTATTTTGCCTATAACCATTACATTTAATTTTTATGGTAAAACTACTAGAGAAGAGTAACATGAATATTAATATTCACCCAGATTTCCTCTTGGTCCAACTGCTGGTCCTCCAAGATGAAACGAGGGAGGTGGCGGTCCCAGAATTCCTGGTGCTGGGTTGGTAGATTGTTGCAACATGAATGGATCACCCCTAGTGAAATGAAAACAAAATATAAAGCATGGCAACAAAAAAGCCTATCAGAAATAACATAAAATTTACTGATAAAGCACACCATGTATGAGCATAACTACTTCAAACTTTCGGGGCATCTATGTGCCAAGTAACTAAGGGAAAATCTATTTTAACATTAAGAATTACTATATAATGTTTTAGGAAATTTCTGTAAACTACAATGAATTTTATCAAACTCTCATTTTCAGTAAAGAAATTCTGAGGCCAGGCATGGTGGCTCAAGCCTGTAATCCTAGCACTTTGGGAGGCTGAGGTGAGAGGATTGCCTGAGCCCAGGGGTTTGAAATCAGCCCGGGCAACTTGGTGAGACCTCATCTCTACAAAAAACAAACAAACAAAAGTAATAAAAATAACCCGGGCGTGGTAACCCATGCCTGTAGTTCCAGCTACTTGGAAGGCTGAGGTGGAAGGATCGCCTGAGCACAGCAGGTCAAGGCTGCGGTGGCTGTGAGCTTGCCACTACACTACAGCCTTGGCGACAGACTAAGATTCCAACTCAAAAAAAAAAAAACAAAACTGAAAATACTTTTGTTTATGAAATGTTGAAAGTTAAACTTGAATTCCTTACACTGATCTCCTTTACAAACAGTAGCTTTAAAAATTTTAACTTACATTGTATGTCCTGTATCATTGTCAGGATTCCATTCTGGGTAGCTTTAAAAAGACCAGAAAATTAACTTTAAAATAAAACTGCCCTTTTCACAAAGTAGCCTTGTTTGGACTCTAAAATAGAGATAATTAATTAGTAAAGTTATCTGAGAGTCTAGGTGTTAGAAATATTAGTTTTAAAGTATGTCACATAGATAAGTCAAAGGAAAAGTTTCAAAACTTCAAAATAATCCAAATAATGAGAATGAACTTATTCTATATTTCTTGCCAATGTAACGTATGTTGAAATTTTTTCCTACATATTTTAAGCCAGTAAAGAGGAAAAGTGTTGCACAAGGAATTAGAAATATGGGTTACACAGAAACAAGAACAGACACATGCTTTTCTTTCTTCGTTACTAAATACCAAGAGCAGAGTTGAGTTGCGACATTAGAAAAAAGAGACCCAACTAGCTAGGTATATATGAAAACTACAGTTCCAGTGAATGCATACTGTGCTGCCTAGGCAGGGAGTTTAAAAGTTCCATTTAGGATCCTAAACACAGAACCAAAGATATCTCAACAGCAAAAACAAATCAAAACAAACAGAAAATACGCCATGAAAGATTTTGCTTGACAACTAATTAGAAGCTTAATGACCTTCCCCCTTTTTGCATCATCTATATTTTTAGATTACTCTATACAGCAAATGCTACCATTCACTAAGTCTACTAAAAATGCTTTTAATCTGAATAGATAGTACCAACGTGCATTTATCCTAGAAATAATATTAAAACAACATCACTATCACTGGAAATCTGGTATTCAAGATTTCCAAGCTAAACTTTTAATCTGTAGTAAGTACTTTCCAGACAGTATCAACTATGTGATAATAACATTGTGGATATTACAAGCAAATGATAACTCCCCAAAACCAATAATGGCTGATTCTGATTCACGATAAGGATGCTTTAAAGGTATTTCAAACTCCTACATTTCAAGAAGAAGCTGGCATCGGCGACTGTGACTTGCTCCATTGATATGTTGACTCCACTCCTGCAGCAAAGTAAATTAGTAGAATTAACAACAATAAAGCTAAAATATTTTCAACTGAACCATTCAAACCCTAGGACATTAATGTCTATGCAGTATCATAAGCTGTACAAACACCTGCCCGTTCATTAAATCACAATGATTTAATTTAAAACATTTCTCTATATCCTTGAAGCTTGATCCTGCCCTCAAATACGCTGTGCACATTCTTGGAAAAACTGGGTAACTTGGCCAACATTCTTAAAGACTTGAAAGGGAAAAGATATAGGGTTAATAAAGATCAAAAGTAGTAACTGACCTTGAGATCAGCAAGGCATACTGTTTTCTACTGTGGTCCAAACTGAAGTATTCGTTGTATAGTAAAAAAACTGCTATTTTATAGCAGTTTAAATGATTTTTTTTAAATGCACATTTTAATCTATTTTTGTAGGACATATATGCTATAAATGTGAACAATTAGTTAAAAATGAAATCTTTAACCTCATCCAGGCTTTGTGTCATGCTCCAAGTGTACTACCTACTAAATATGTAGTGAAAAATGAACCCTGGTTAGCACTGCATTAAAAAGCTATCCTTATTAAACAAAAATTGCTTTTCTAGAAAATGGCCCCCATTTATCAAAATATTAAGCCAGCATTATATTTTCCCAAAATACAGAGGCAAATTTAAGGAACACCTGTTTATAAATTTTAGGGAGGGAAACATCATATTCTATCAATATTTACTCCTTTGTGGTTTATTTATTTTTTGAGTCGGAGTCTCAATCTTTCGCCCAGGCTGGAGCGCGGTGGCACGCTCAGGGGCACCATAGCCTTGACCTGCTGGGCTCAGCGATCCTTCCGCCTCAGCCCTCCAAGTAGCTGAACTACAGGCATGTGCTACTGCGCCCGGCTAATTTTTGGATTTATTGTAGAGACAAGGTCTCACCAAGTTATTCAGGTTGGTCTCGAATGTGGTTTATTTTAATTTGAAGAAATTAACTTTCTTATTTTATTTACATATATTTTCCTTTCTTTAGGGAAGAAACCCAAATATATATGAGTTAACATTTTAGGCAATATAAGAAAAAACAATTAAGTGGGGTCTGCTATTAGACTGCCTAGGTTCCATTCTCAAATTGCTATTATCAGATGCGAACCTGTGGTCTACATTATTTAAACTCACTGGGACAATATTCTCATAGGGTTGTTATGAAAAGCAAACTAGTTAATAAAGGTAAACTGCTTATCAGATCCAGGCACACGGAAGCGCTTTAAAAAAAAAAAGTAAACTATTATACTGCTGATGAAGCAGTCTGGTTTTGCAATTCCTACTTCACAACTATTATTGGATTTCACAGATTGAGGAAATTTAACACCCATGCTACCTACTACAGTTATACTTGGCATATAAAACATAGTGAGGCAGTGTGTTGGGGGCGCGCTTAGAGCTGAACTAAAATAAGGCATTAAATTACAAGATATACCTTTTCAGAAAGCTTCAGAATGCTATTTTATAGATGGGATCTTAATTTTTAAAAACTACTTTATAGTACAGCAGTTTATATACATTCCTATGCCCTAATAAAATTAACTAAAATCCTCTGAAAGAACTAAGATGAAACACATCCAAATGTAATAGTACTTATTTACAATGTTGGGAGCTATCAACTACTATTCCCATGTCTCTCAAAACTAGACCATCTTTTTAAAATGGCTAATAACTAAGAAATTCGAAGAAAATGCTCCAGCTAGCTATACAACCAGATATTTGGCATATCTAAAAGTTTCTACCTGCAAAGCATTATTAATTTGTTCAAGGCCATTTTTTAAATGGCGGTAAGCAAGAGGACTCATAGGTAAAGTTTACAAAATTCAGAAGGATTAAACAAATACCCATTAACTTAGACTTTTCTAAACTAAAAACCTTCAGATTCAAAATATCCTTAAATAGTAGTATTTTGGGAGAGCAATGTTATTTCACTAAGCATGCTTCTAATTCATAGGAGATGCAAAGGGTAGCAGGTATGCAACTCAACAGAAATAGCCAATCCACCATGTTCTTTAAAGGTTAAAAGATGGTAAAGGTGTGGTTGGTCTTTCAAAAGAGTTAGAAGTACGGCCAAAATCTGAAAATCAGTCATGTACCTCCCAAACTCATCCACTACTAATCTGCACTACCAGACCTGGTCTCTTACTGTTTGGTTTACAGTGAGGACTAAGTGAAGATTTAAAAAAACAAAACAAATCAAAGCAATAAAACCTGTGTCCTTGGATTCTACACTGAGGTAATTTTTCTGTAGGAAAACTGTATTTACCTTAATACTGGGGATACCACCTTGATGTTTCTGAGATACCTTACTTTATATAAACAAAGAATAAGTTGGGAAGCACTTCCACAATGGCAGAATAAAGAATAATTTTAAGGACTTGTAGGGTAATACCAAAAGAAAAAATATAAACTCTAAAGTAATAAGACAGCCAAAGGGCTGTAACGGGGAGTTTTCTTTAAGTGAAAGGAACCTGAGGGAGGTCTGAGATTGTACAGAATAGCAACTTGACATTCTAAGATGACCTACAAAGAAATACAAACAACACCATCATTTAAAGTCACCTAAAAACGTAAAAAGTTACAATCCATTAAGACATTAGAATTTTTCACCTAAGTTTATTTCATAATAAGAATTTTTAAAAATCATGTAGACTAATGTTACCACTAAGTGAAAAGAACAGATTTTCCAAGTTATGCAGCAATACCAGAGAGCAGGATTAAATGTTTAAAAATGTTTCATTATTTACTTCCATCACAAGAATTTTCTCTAGTCATTTCCATACCAATTATAAAATGAAAAAGGGTCCACTGCTAAAGTGAGTATTTTTTTCTATAATGCACATACCTAGAAAAAGTGGTAGGTTAAGGCAAACTAGAAAACTACAAAGATTCGAATCTGTGTTTAAACTTCTTAAAAATTAGTCCAATTTACAAATATCACAAATTTTGTAAATCAAACAAAAGGCCTCTAAAACAGTTCTTAAATGTACTCATTATTTTGACAGAATACCAAAACTAGCTAAAAACTAAGCATTTTTTTTTTTACATGCTACAAGTACCTCTTGCACTAGAGTAAAAGGTATCTTACTCTTGAATCCAAAGTTTCAAGTATTAAAACTGCTCTTTTATGTTAGTTCCGTTTAAGTTATCAGCTTTCTTCAGGAACTAGAAGGTAGCAAAATTTGGGGGGAAAAAATCATATATAAAAACAAACTTTTCTCTGATATATGTCCTCTCATGGTTCTCCTTTGTGTTCCATGATGGCCGTTCCAATAGCTTTATGATGACTCCAGTAGCAGAGAATTTAAAGTCCTTTCATTTGAGACAATGCAACTATCTATTTTCCTCAAAATTTGAGATCCCTTCTGAGAACACTGGTCATATTGCCATTTCTACTATTATTTATAAACAGGCAAGAAGTAACATAGAAAAAACTGGAGTCACCAAAGTTTAATGGACCCTTCATAATATCAGTTCACACCAGACCTTAAAACTTGGAAGTTTAGTACTAACAAAAACTAAAATAAACTCCATGGTATATTTACTATACCCAACAAATTTAGAAAAAGATAACACCCTAAACATGTACCAATTAAAATTTTCTAGCCTTTGAGTTTGGAGGAATATTTCTTAAATGAAAATAAATCTCAAATGGTTAAGTGCACCAAAATTTAGCATTTATGTCACTTTGGTAGGGATTAAAGATTAAAAGACAAAAATACAGAAATCCAAATATAGGAAAGGGAGTAACTGTTAATACTCTTTAACAGAATATTAAAAATAAAATCTCTAATGATATGATTTAGTCTACTAAAAAAAATCAATACTCACAAAAAATGCATATCAAAGGAATAGATATGAAAAGAAAATGACCCTTTCAGATGTTACTGTAAAGAAAAACCCTGTAACAGTAACCATCAAATCAATTTCATGGCAACAACTTGTTCCAGTTAAGTAGAGTAACTATACAACACATCAGGAAAAATGGATGGTCACAGATTAGAGATCAAGCTACTGGGGTGCTGTAACGTTGACTTTAGTCAACTGCACCGCATATTGGGGGAAAAAACCCAGTGAGAATGAATAACACTGAAAAAGTTGAAAGAGAAAGGACAACATATTTAAAGGGCATTTTGAAAAAGTTCTCATTTTGCCAGATGTAATAATTAAAGCAAAGGAGAATTAGATTCTTTTTTTCAAATGACTATTCCAGAAGTCTAAGCCTAACTCAGAAAAAGAATTTGTTTACGAGAACACAGAGCAGGATACTGTAGTAGTTGATTTGTCCAAGTCTCTAAAGGGATAGATGCAATATGGGATAATAAAAAGTGAGTTCTGAAGTATGTTTAAGAAAGTTGTGGAAAAGGAGAAAAAAAATGATGAAAAATTTCAGTCATAGTATGAGAGTTTGTGTTAAAGGGAAATTAAAAAAGGAAGAATGAACTAATCTAAAATATGAAACATACTGAAACAAACACCAGGGCTCTACATTAACTCTTTCCCTGTAGCCACAGATAAGGAAAAAAAGAGAATTGTTCAAGAATACATCTTTACTAAATACAAATCAGCAATCAAGACAGATGGAGAGCTGAAATCTAGCATCCTGAATGGCAGAGCACATTGACTGCAAAAAAATACTTAATTCAACAAAGCAGACAAAAAAACCTGCTTAAATATGTGATTAAGAAGAACATATTGATGCCAAAAACCAACAAGATAATCCCAGTGGATGACAGCTTTGTGGCCAGAAGTAATCTAGGCAGAATGTATTAATGTAAAGCCCTGGTTTAAAATGCTCAAAAACAATTACCTTCCAAATAAAGTAAGTGTTCTCAAAAGCATAAATATTCTTGATCAACTCAGTGTCATCAGACTACAGAATTAGAGTAAAGATATAGGTAAATACAGAATAGGCACTACAATGTAAAAGAAATTAGAAGCATCTGTTGCTTTAACTCACCTTATTAGAATGAACTGGCAAATCACATATAGAGCACAGATGGGGATAACCCTTCGGTAAGAGTCCATGGAAGTCTTCAATATTGCTACTTGGAGGAGCGCCCCTCTTTTTCTCAAAGAGAGATCTCTCTTGTAAGGGGCCAGGACCACGTCCCATTCTCTCATACTCACTGTCAAATTTATGATAGTTATGCGAGGTCTCACCAAAAAAAGAATCATCCCTACACCTTTCTCCATCTCTTAATCTGTCATCTTCATAATCCATTCTGTCATAATAACCAGATTCTTGAGAACGACTTCCATGGTCATAATCAAGCACTGGGTTGAGACTAGGACCACGATCATCAAAACTATCTCTTCTAAAGTGCCTTTTTTCTTCCCAATCATCCCTAGGTACTCTGTATGGTGGCTCCCGTGTAGCAGATCTGCCATCTCTACCATAACTCAATGTAGGGCCTTCTTCAGTTCTCCTCCTTTTAAGCTGTAGAAGGATTTGGGGCAAATTCTCAGGAGTAATCTTGTCCTCTGGATAACGACTCAGTTCATCTAAGTCTCTAGCAGACAGACCAAAGCTGGCCAAAATGTTACTGGCCTGGTCTGCATCTCCACGGTGTTGAGAAGATAAAGGGAGTGGACCTCTACTTCCAATGTTAAATATAGACTGCAAATTATGGGAAGAAGTACTAGCAGAAGACAGTGCACTATGAGCTCCTTGTTGATTCAATGAAGAACTCATTCCAAGATTCATTAAACTAGCAAGGCGTGCAGTACCCTGGTTCATCCTTCCAAGAGATGCTGGCATACTTAAAGACTGGGTTGCAGCAGCAAGAAGGCCTATTCCTGCCGCAGACAGGTCACGCCCATGACCCTGTGAGTCCCTACCGAGAGATGACTGCTGGAATGACTTGGACATTGTAGAACTATCTCTTGTCTATTTTATAGATTTAAAAAAATTGTTTTAAAGACGGCCAAAAAGAAAGCTCAAACTAGAAAGCTAGGTTAACTTTGCTTCAAAAAATGGTAACGCCAAGAAAAAGGATCAATAAGGACTGCAGAATCTTCTTCAAGCTGAGAACCAGCAGACAACTCTGTAGAAAAATAAGCAATTTTAGTCATAAATCCCTTTAAGTAGATGCCGTTTTTTTAAGAAAAAAAAACTTACGCATCATGTTGATTTTTTAAAAAACCATTTAAGATCTCAAACTTACAAGGAATTTATTACATATCTTAAACAGATTCCTGATGTATGCAGAGCCTGCATATAGATATTTAAAAAGTAATCTCTCGTGCTAAAGTTTAATAAAGGGAATTTCATACTGACTTTAAAAACATTTAAATTGAAGGGTTAGATGTCGGAGTACATAAAAATTTTGGTAAAAATATAGATGGGTTTCTTCTTTTCGAAGAATAAAAAATACACCCTATAGTATGATGCTTAAGTTCCAGGAGAAGACTAAAAACAAAACAAAAAACAAAAATCAAAGTCAGCAAGTCAAAGATGAAATCAGTTGTATCTGTTTTGGAAAATGAGACCTATTATCACTATCAGAAAGAACTAAGTAAAAACACAAGTAAATGAAGTTTAGGTGTCAAGTACCTAATATAAGATCTAAGACCAAACATAATAGCTGAGACCATTATGCAGCAAAATCAATTTGAGGTGAAGACAGATGTGAATAAGAAAAAAGTCATTTCCTACAGTTTTAAGGATTTCTGTCCAAATTAAAGTCATATAACTAACTGCCTTTTTGCTGACCATCCTACATCAGGCAGTGCTTACTTCATATCTAATCTTATAAGGTAAGGAGAACAAACTCTGGTCAGTTCAGAAATAGGAGCCCTCCCAAGAAAAAAACCTGAGTGCAGACAAGGTAGGTGATTTAAAGAAGGGAAATTTCCCAAGTTAACATTCATCAGTACTCATTTAAT
Source organism: Tarsius wallacei (assembly GCA_963574415.1). NCBI lineage: Eukaryota > Metazoa > Chordata > Mammalia > Primates > Tarsiidae > Tarsius > Tarsius wallacei. The sequence continues at coordinate 52,471 of CAUYQG010151165.1, read as the reverse complement.
GCTCGGGGTACTGCACATCTAGAGAGCAAAATAGGTAAAAATGAAAACAAGATCTTAGTTACATAGATTCCTGTAAATGTCACAAGAATAACCCAATCACCTGGAAAATTTAAGTTCTGATTATGATCCCCCAAGATATTTTTCTGGATGAAATTATTTTTGTTTCCTTTCTTAAATCATTATCCTTGTACCTCAGAAACTGTCACATAAGAATTTGCAAACAATTTACATACGATTCTCATAAAATATTAGTTAAAAGATGTACATAACAAATGTTCTCAGTGAAACAACTTTATAATCACAACTACACACAAAGGCAAATCTGGAGTTGTTTGCTACAGAATTTCATTAAGAAGCACTGCTTAGTTAAGTTTTATGTTTGATCACCAATACACCTAAGCACTGTTGGTTTAATGTTAAACTTTATTACAGTAAAAATCACACAATATCCAATACTAACAAGTCTATTGTGAGACCAATTTCACCAATGATAGATTAAAGAAAGAATACACTGAACGAATATACAGTGGTAGAGGAAGTATAAAAAAAGTTGTAGGTAAGAAAGATTTAGACTAGATTTTTAAAAATAGATTTAATAAAGTTAAAAAGACACAGAAATGCTATAAGAGGTAGCTGGAGTTACAGAAGATGTTTTTGCACACCAAGAAAGATGAATTTGAGAAAAGACACCAAAGATACTAGTTCTAGATGAGATCCACTATGTAAACTACTTAAGCTTTAAGATAAGATCAAAAAAGACAAGAATTTGTGGACTTCTTTGGATGAAAAGTTTCTTTGATATGTCTCATAAATGCTACACAGATTGGCATGTGAAATGCTACAACATAAGCACTGGTGAACCCTCTAAATTTTCATGTATATTTTAATTTTATTTTTGAGTTGGAGTCTCACTCTGTTGCACAGGCTCGAGTGCAGTGGCATGATCACGGCCACTGCAGCCTTGACCTGCTTGGCTCAGAAGATCCTTCCACCTCAGCCTTCCAAGTAGCTGAAACTACAGGCCTGTGCCACCACGCATGGCTTATTTTTTTAATCTGTTGTAGAGATGAGATCTTGCCAAGTTGCCCAGACTGGTCTTGAACTCCTGGGTTCGGGCAATCCTCTCTTCTCTGCCTCCCAAAGTGCTGGGAGTAACAGGTCTGAGCCACCATGCCTGGCTACATTAAAAAAATTAAAAAAAAAAAACCTTTAGAGGATTTTTCATATAAAAAAATATTTAATTATCTGGGTTATCACAAACTGCAGCTTTGACTTCATGTTATAGTTAAAGCTTTGAATTACTGTAAAGCCAATCTTTTGAAAGAACTAGTCTTTCCCCTCATAGATATTATATAATGGTGATGAGTAAACATTTTTAAATGGCCATATTTTAATCAAATATGGCTGTTAGATTATAAAGCTCCCAATTACATTATTTGGTACCCTATATGAAAAAACAGTGGATCTACAAAAGGAATGGAAAAGATAAAAGATAACCTTAAGACAAAACAGAAAATGGATGTCAGAGAAACTCAGAGAAGGCGCAAGACAAAACAATGTAAATCCCACGACAACGTGTAATTCCATGACAACCTTAATGTTTTTTTAAATACTGAGACTTTCAACTTAAAATTCATCTCTGCACAAGGACACCAGAGTCATTACTGGAAAGGAACTTAAGTTGGATTTCTGATCAAAGCACAAATAAAGCAAACTCTTAAAAATATTTTTATTAGGACCAAAAAAAATCAAGATATAACAGCACTGTTGAGAAAGCATTTATGAAGAGTTTCTCTACTATGTTTGGTCAATGTTGAACATTTAAAGAGTCATTCATGGGACCTGCTGCCTATTTGTAAAGTTAGCACAATATCAAGACATTTTAGTAAATTACTAAACATTTAGAAGAGATTAGCTTTTTTCACTGTATGTTTTTCCTCTAACTACCAAATTGCCTTTCATAGTAAATTGAACTAGGGGTTAATACAATTTTGAAAATAGTTCTTTTGAGCAAAAAGTATATCAAAATTTGACCAGGTGTGGTGGCTCATGCTTATAAATCCCATCACTTTGGAAGGCCAAGGCAGGAGGATCACTTGAGCCCAGGAGACCAGTCTAAGCAACAGTGAGACCTACTAAAAATAAAAATAAAATAGCTGGGTGTTGTGGTGCCCAACTATAATCCAAGCTACTTGGGAGGTTGAGGTAGAAAGAAAGATCACCTGAGCCCAGGAGGTTAAGGTTGCAGTGAGCAGTGATCCTGCAACTGCAATGCAGCCTGGGGGAGACATGCTGACTCAAAAAAAAAAAAAAGCCAATTTACTCATTTAAAATCTCTATGTGAATTAAAAAATAATAAAATAAAATATCTATGTGTAGGCTGGGCACTGTGATACTCTTGTAATCCCAGCATTTTGGGAAGTCAATGCTGGTCATGTGAGCCCAAGAATTCAGGACCAGCCTGGGCAACACAGTGTGACCTCACCTACAAAAAATTTAAAAAATTAGCAGGGTATAGTGGTGCAAGCCTATAGTACCAACTACTCAGGAGGCTAAGATGGGAGACTCACTTGATACCAGGAGGTCAAGGCTGCAGTGTACCTGGAAAATGCCACTGCACTCCAGCCTGGGAATATAGAGTGAGACACTGTTGCAGAAAAAAACAAAAACAAAACAAAACAAAAAAACCCCCCCAAACCTATATAATAAACTCTACATGCCCGTTAATGCAGAACCGAAAAAGGAGGTACCTCTACCCCCCAAGAAATACCAATATTATCCATAATTTCACTTTACAAATACTGTTTACTATAACCTGATAATCAAACTCTTAACAAATGAGCCTAAAACTCATTTTTATAGACAACCCCAAATAATTAATCTGGAACTTAATTAGGCTGTTTTATGATGTAATTTTAAGCTCTCTTAAAAATAGTCATTCTTTCAGAGGGTTATTTAGCAGAATTACTAAAAATGAGGACAAGTCAACTCTTGTTCTTTAGACGGTATTAGAGGGAAAAAATGAAAACACCTCCAGTTTCTAAATTCAAAATTAAAACTATGTCACACAGATCTTTAGCTATGTCCTCAATTGTGTGAAGTTATCACTTATTAAAAACAACTAATACTTCTCTTCTGAGTCCTTGTAGTCAGGAAAAAAGAACTGTAAGATGATTTAACAATAAAACTCAAACCACAAAAGATAGTTTATAGCTTAACCATAAAAGATATTCAGGGGGGGAAAAGTCTTCATGTTGACATTATTTTAATCCTTTAACCTCACATTACAAACTTATAAGCAACGAGCTATATAGTTTCCTATAATATTTTCTTCCTCTAAATTACAGTAATACACAAAAGGATGGTTTTCCAAACTTTCTATTAAGGGCAAATACCCCTGTTATTTATTAACTTACTCACATACAATTTTTTTTTTAAACAATCAACAATACCAATTTTAACAAGTCTTAACCATGTCATTGATAGATGGAAGGGATAGCTTACTATCAGTAATTTCAAAGCAGCTGAATCTGAAAAGGCAGCTATTTGGACTTTTTTTTTTTTTTGAGACAGGTTCTCACTCTAGTCGCCCAGACTGGAGTACAATAGACCATCACAGCTCACAACTTCAACTTCCTGGGCTCAGGCAATCCTTCTGCCTCAGTCTCCTAAGTAACCAGACTACAGGAGCACCCCACCATACCTAGCTAACTTTTGCACCTTTTTTTTTTTTTTTTTTTTTTTTTTTTAAAGTAAGAGACAGGTCTCCTATGTTGCCCAGGCTGGTCTCAAGCAATCCCTCCGCCACCTCCCAAAGTACTGAGTTTACAGGCATGAGCTACCACACCCATCTGATCAGGATTTTTTTTTTTTTGAGTTGCAATCTCTCTGTTGCCCAGGTTGTAGTGCAGTGGCACACTCAGTCACCACAGCCTCAACCTGCTAGGCTCAAGTGATCCTTCCACCTCAGCATTACTTTTTTTTTTTTTAGTTGGAGTCTCACTCCATCACCGACTGGAGTGCAGTGGCACACTCCCAGCCACCGCAGCCTCGACCTGCTGGGCTCTGGCGATCCTTCCGCCTCAGCCTTCTAAGTAGCTGGAACTACAGGCCCGTGTCACCATGCCCATGCCTGGCTAGTTTTCTGATTGCAGAGATGAGGTCTCGCTAAGTTGCCCAGACTGGTCTCAAACCTGTGGGCTCAGGCAATTCTCTCACTGCAGCCTCCCAAAGTGCTAGGATTACAGGTGTGAGCCACCGCACCCAGCCTGGTCAGGATTTTTTTTTTTAAAGTTGTAGTCTCAGTCTGTCGCCCAGGCTGGAATGCAGTGGCACACTCACCGTCGCCCCAGCGTCGACCTGCTGGGCTCCAGCGATCCTTCAGCCTCAGCCTTCCAAGTAGCTGGAACTACAGGCTTGTGCTATCACACCTGGCTAATTCTGGTCAGGATTATTAAAGCAAGCAACTGATTCTTTCAAACCAACCTGAAGGATAGCCTAATTATTATTTAAATTTTTATTCACCAATTAAATTTTGTAATAATTCTATAAAGAATTTACCAATATAGTTTCCAATGCATTTATTGTCTTTTGAGTCAGGGTCTCACTCTATCCCACAGGCTGGAGTGCTGTGGCACAAACACGGCTCACCACAGCCTCCAACTTCTGGCTCATGAACTCTTCCCATATAGCTGAAACTACTGGGAGCAGTGAAGACTACAGGTGTGTGCCATCATGTCCAGCTAATTTTTTCTTTTGGGGAGAGGGGTAGATATGAGGTCTCACTATGTTGCCTAGGTCGGTCTCAAACTCCTTGGGTCAAACAATCCTCTTACTTTGGCCTCCCCAAAGTGCAGGGATTACAGGTGAGCCACTGTTACCAGTCCATAGTTTCTATTTTACAAGTGTTAAAAATTTTTCATTTTAATAATGTTAGTCTATGTACTATCTTCTTTTAATATATTTTATAACAATTATATATGTGTGTGCTTTTTGAAGTGATCATACTTATCTGAGAAACTACAGTTTTTTTCCTTGGATTCTGAGCCACTTTCAAACTTTATACTGTTTTCAAGTGTCAAGGTCATCTCAATATGTCATATATCTGAGTGGCTTAAGAGTTTTTTTAAAACACAAAATAAACTACTGTACTAAGTAATTTAAATAGTAAGCCCCAGTCGGACACTGTGACTCATGCCTGTAATCCCAGAAATTTGGGAGGCAGAGGCGAGAGGAATGCCTGAATCCAAGGGTTTGAAACCAGTCTGGGCAACTTGGCGAGACCTCGTCTCTACAATAAATCAAAAAATTAGCAGGGCGTGGTGGCTTGCACTTGTAGTTCCAGCTACTGGAAGGCTGAAGCGGAAGAGTCACCTGAGCACAGTAGGTCAAGGCTGCAGTGGCCATGAGCATGCCACTGCACTCCAGCCTGGGCAACAGACTGAGGCTCCAACTCTAAAATAAATAATAAGCCCCATAGGAAATATAGTTCCAACCCTATTAATTTCAATTTCGTATGAAGTAATATTGTGCCATCACAAAATATGAAAGATAAAACATGATAAAGTATGATGCCAGAAAGAATGAAAAACAAGTATTAGCATTTTCTTTCTTTTCTTTTTGAGTTGGAGTCTCATTCTGTCACTCAGACTGGAGTGCAGTGGCCGCTCCCGGACACTGTAGCCTCAACCTGCTGGGCTCCAGCGATCTTTCGGCCTCAGTCTTTCAAGTAGCTGGAATTACAGGTGCGCGCTACCACACCCAGCTAATTCTTGATTTATTGTAGAGACGAGGTCTCGGTCTCGTCAAGTTGCCCAGGCGGGTCTCGAACCCGCGGGCTCAGGCAATACACTCACCTCGGCCTCCCAAATTGCTGGAGATTACAGGCTGAGCCACCAAGCCCGGCCTAACATTTTCAAGTGCTTTAAAACTACTGCTCTTAATTCATTTGACAGACTTGAATTCAACTTCTAGTCCACTTCTTGCTCCTTAGGCTAACTGATAAAGAGTGTTGCAGAGTGGCTTCCGCTGCTAAGATAGGAAACATCATGTTGATCAGCAGATGGGTTTCCCACTCAGACCTAATACTTTCCTCTTCCTAGGTTTGAAAATGTTTTCTAGTAACTTTCAATTAGGCACAATATATTTTCAGATTAAATATACACAGGAAACTGATTAAGTAAACCCACAGTACAAGACGGAAAGTCATTCCCTTTACCTGATAATGTTTACTCTTTACTTGCAAAATAAACAATTTCTCTCAAGACTCCATTTTTTATCATTAAGATTTTTTCCTCCATTCAATGGTCTCCTCTCTTGACTTCTGCAATCGTTTATACAACTCTATTTTGTATACACTAGATTTGGGGGCTTAAATGTCTTGACTGGAATGCTGATTCTACTACAAAATAGCTGTGTGACCATCACATCTGTTTTTTCATATGTAAAAAGGATCAAAAATAATATCTACTTCATAAGGTTGTAAAAAGATGCAATCAATTAGCCTACATAAAACACCTAGAACGGTGTTTGGCAGATAGTAATAAGCACCACAGTAATCAACTATTTTTGTGTGATCTGATTCTTTTTTTTTTTTTTTTTGTGTTGGAGTCTCACTCCCTCGCCCAGACTGGAGTGCAGTGGCCACTCCCAGCCACCGCAGCCTCGACCTGCTGGGCTCTGGCGATCCTTCCGCCTCAGCCTTCCAATTAACTGGAATTACAGGCGCGCGCTACCACGCCCGGCTGATTTTTTTTTTTTTTTTTGATTTATTGTAGAGATGAGGTTTCGCCTGCCCAGGCGGGTCTCGAACCTGCAGGCTCAGACAATCCACTCACCTCAGCCTCCCAAGGCGCGGGATTACAGGCTGAGCCACCGAGCCCGGCTTGCTTGCATCTCTTAATAGCCAGCAGTCTCTTAGATCTGTAGTTGGGCTCAGCACACTCAAACCTCAGCACAATCTTCTTGGTAGTTTTAGCCTTTTTCCGGAAAATCGGCTTAGTCTGCCCACCATAGCCACTTTGCTTCCTGTCATAACGCTGCTTTCCCTGGACATACACAGTCCTTGCCCTTCTTGTACTGTGTCACTTTGTGGGTCCAGTGTTTGCCACACTTCTTACAGAAAGTCTGGCGGGTTTTAGGAACGTTCACCATGTTTGCTGGAGCGCTATCGGCACGGAAAGCGGGAAGATTTTTAAAATGACAACATTAATTTAAAAATAAGCAATCAAATAATATGTACAGTTTAGTCCTACTATATGGAAAAAAGCATAGATGCTTAGAAAAAAGTTTAGAATGTTAGTTAACATTGTGGTTTTCTCTGAATGGTGAATTTATTTTACCTTTTGTGTTCTTTTGTGTTTTTAAGATTTTCTTACGGAATCGCCTCAGAAAACTCAAAATATCCATAGGTGACTTCTCTTACTAAGCAATGGTTACTACCTTAAAAACGTAATGGATGCATTTTATGCATAAAAGCTAAAAAAAGCAGAAATGACCCAAATATCCTTCAACTGGTGAATGGATAAACAAAATATGGTACATCCATACAATGGAATACTTTTTTTTTTTTTGAGTTGGAGTCTCACTCTGTCGCCCAGACTGGAGTGCAGTGGCCGCTCCTGGCCACCTCAGCCTCAACCTGCTGGGCTCCGGCGATCCTTCCACCTCAGCCTTCCAAGTAGCTGGAACTACAGGTGCGCGCTACCACGCCCGGTTAATTTTTTGATTTATTGTAGAGATGAGGTCTCGCCAGGCTGCCCAGGTGGGTCTCGAACCCTCAGGCTCAGGCAATCCACTTACCTCAGCCTCCCAAAGCACGGGATTACAGGCTGAGCCACCAAGCCCGACTGGAATACTACTCATAAATAAACAGGAATGATACATGTTACAGCCTGAATGAACCTCAAAAATAAGCCAGACACAACATTCCATACATTGTATGATTGTATTTACATGAACTATCCAGAGAAGGCAAATCTATAGAGACAGAAAGTAGATTACTAGCCTGCGGCTAGAGGTGGGAACAAGGGTTAATGTAGTTGGGCAGAGAGATTTTATTGGGGTGTTGGAAATGCTCGGAAACTGGATTATGTTGATGATTGCACAACTCGATACTAAGATTCACTGAATCTTAAGTACACTTAAAACTGAGTGAATATTACGAAATGTAAATCATACCTCAATAAAGTTGTTTTTAAAAAACACAGATTGGGGGATTCCACCCTTTGAGTTTCTGATTCTGTATGTCTGGGGTGCCTGGAAAATTTGAATTTCTAACAAGTTCCTAAGGTTGCTGGCCAGGGGACCACGCTTGGAGACCCACTAATCTGTGCAGGGGAAAGACCAAAGCCGAGAAGAGGGGACAGGCCTGTTTAAACACACACACACACACACACACACACACACACACACACACACACTTTGGGCATGAGGTCTCCACATCCACCCACCACCCATCTCTCCAGCACCCAGGTGGATAACAGGGGGAGGGACAGCAGTGGATGTCAGGGAACTGATTGCTCCCTGCACCTGGCAGGCATTCCTCCGCATCAGACAGCAGTGGAATTCATTTCAAAGCAGCCTCTCCACCATCAACTGAAATTGGCAGCATAAATAGGAACCTCTGTTTATTTGCCACTTACCTGTCTTGTTCTGCTTAAATACTGAGGGGAAACCGGTGCCATTAGGGTCAGAAGAATATTACAAACACACAGCATCGCTGTGGGTGGGTGAAAATGATATTAGAGATTGGCGAGGGGGAGGGAGGCAGCAAAAAAAAAAAAAAGAAGAAGAAGAAGAAAGAAGGTGAAGGAAAAAATGCCTTGCATCAACAGAGCATGAAATAAAATTAACTAAAGATCTGTCTGGTGGGTGGAGAATCTTCATCCCAGGAAATATGGGTGGAGTTTGTGGGAGGAAAGAGTTCTGGAGTTGTTTTTAAAGCCAGATCAGAGAGAGTGTACATTCTGATTTCTGTTTTCTGGCCTGATTAGCACAGTTAGAACTGATACTCTTTCTCTCTGTCACCAGGAAATGGGTCCAAGGATGGGCCAAAAGCCAGAAGCCACCATCACCTCCACCATGGGGTCTCTGCCCCAAGTCTGTGGTCTCAGAACCTCCCTCCTCCCTCCTCCCTCCTCCGGGGGGGAGGCTTCACAGCCAGGGGCAGCTCCTTCTTCTCCACTTGCCCCCACCCCTGCAGAATTAATTGGAGGCAAGAGGAGCACCACATTTATTACCTCCCCTCCTGCTCCACACTAAATCTTGTGGCAATGCTTCTAAAAGTCAATAAAACGAGAAGGGAGATGCGATAAAATTAAGGTGGAGAGTGCGATGGGGAGAGGAAATGGGAATCTTCTTTTTAATTTAGCTTTAATTTTAATTTTTTGTCACTTCTCCAAGCAGCGTGCGTGCTGCTGCAGTGGAAGGGAACTGGGGGAGGGGCTGCCCTGGCTTTTTAAGAACTGGGTGAGACTGCACACTGGCCGGGGCTTTGGGGAGGGGCCACACCTTGGGGGAGCCACAGCTGGGAGTAGGCATAGGGTAGAGGGACTGCCTGTCAAAATTCTACTCCCTCAGGCTGGGCATGGTGTCCCGCACACCTGCAATCCCAGCAATTTGAGAGAACAAGGCAGGAAGATCACTTGAGCCCAGGAGTTCGAGACCAGTTTAGGAGGTCTAGGAGGCTGAGACAAAGGGATCACCTGAGCCTAGTAGGTCAAGGCCGTGGTGAGTCGTGATTGTGATCATACCTCTGCACTCCAGCAGGGGTAATAGAGTGAGATCCTTATTCAAAAATAATAATAATTCTACTTCTCCAGAGGGAGGTACTCCCTTCTTGGGGCTCCCAGAGCACAATGCCCAGAACTAAGGGCTTATCACAACCGATTTTGTACTCCCTATGTCTCAGTCACCCCTCTCCTCACAGTGCCTGACACATACAGGATTGGTGGTAATAAGGATGATGATGATGATGGTGATGATGATGCTGATGAGAGCTAACAGCTATTGAGCACTTACTATGTTCCAGACATTGTTTGAAGTACTCTACATTTGCTATTTTATTTTATTCCTCACACCAACACTATGTGATAGACACCATTATAATAGCCCCATTCTACAGATGAGGACATTGAAGACAGGAAGCTGTAGCACCTTGCCCGTGACTCAGAACCAGTAGGTGGTGGCACTGCTATTCATGTAATGGGTAGCGGATAATTCTCATTTATCGAGTGGATGGATAAATGAATGGATGAAAATTGCATGAGAATGTTAACAATGTGACAAGTATGCAAGTGCCTGTGGACCCATCCCCCATCAGTCCTTGAATACTGAGGGGTGCCCAGGAACAGAGAGGTAGAGGGAGGTGGACTTGATCAGAGGCCTCTGAGACTTCTTGGCATTGATGAGAAAGCCTTGAGGTTAGGCCATCATTCCCTGTCATGTTATTTCTTTCTACTTTTTAGGAAGGCTGAGATAACACTCAGTCCTTCATCTCTGTCAGAACCAGAAGATGTTCTCTTTCAAGTGACCCAACCATGAGGATCTGGAGCTCCAGCTTTCCCCACAAGAACAGGCATAAGTGGGCCCTGAATATTGACCATAATACTATAAGAAATGCCCATTATCAATAACTCAAAAAATAACAGATGCCGGAGAGGATGTGGCGAAAAGGGAATACTTCTACACTGTTGGTGGGAGTGTAAACTAGTACAGCCTCTGTGAAAATCAGTGTGGCGACTCCTAAAAGCTCTAAAAATCGACCTTCCATATGACCCCGCAATCCCCCTCCTGGGAATATAACCTGAAGAACTCAAATCACTCTATAAAAAAGATACCTGCACACGTATGTTCATCGCAGCATTGTTCACAATAGCAAGATCATGGAACCAACCATGCTGTCCATCAAAAGAGGACTGGATTAAAAAAATGTGGTACATATACACAATGGAATTTTACGCAGCCATAAAAAAGAACAAAATCAAGAATTTTGCAGCAACCTGTATGGAATTAGAGTTTATAATACTCACAGAGACAAAGATCTGAGCATCATATGTTTTCACTCATAAGTAGACCTTGAACAACTACAGTAATACTATAAAAAAAGAATTGACAGTGGCGGGAGACTATGGGGGGGAGGGAGAGGGGGGTGGGTTTAACAGTAGTCAATATCTGTCTGGGGAAAGGGGGGCACACCTCATTAACAAGGGTACCTGCACAATGAATATTTGTATACCTAACCCTTAACTGTACCCCACAATTTTAAAATAAAAAATATATATTAAAAAAAAGAAGTAAAGAAATTAGATGTGCTCCTGAGTTGAAATTAACATGAAAAATTTTACATTTGTATTAAGAGATAGAACTGTTCTACCTTTTACTCCAAGTAGAATAGAAGGTTTAAAAGGGTAAATGTGATTCTAAAAAGTCTGCCTGAAAAAGAAATAGCTAATGCCTTGGAACTCCACATCAATCTAATTATTTACTACAGTATACGTATACAATACCAAATAGTGGGCTGATTTCTATAATTTATACACCTTGACACACTGTGGGAATAGCATATAGACATATTTATCCATTTAGATTTTTAAACTAAATAAGAGATATTATTTTATTTCAATAAGAACGGAAAAACTTTGTTACAATAAAAATTTCAAAGTGATGACAATACTGCTCAACTTAGAATGCTGCCCACATTTATTTCCTAAAACCCTGAAGACAGTTCATGGGAAATGTTTTCATAAAAATAAAAAATCCTGTAATCCCAGCATTTTGGGAGGCCTAGGTGAGGGGATTGCCTGAGCCCACAGGTTCGGGAACTGCCTGGGCAACTTGGCGAGATCTCATCTCTGCAATAAATCAAAAAACTAGCTGGATGTGGTAGCGAATGCCTGTAGTTCTGGCTACTTGGTAGGCTGAAGTGGAAGGATTGCCTGAGCCCAGCAGGTTGATGCTGGGGTGGCTGTGAGCATGCCACTGCATTCCAGCCTGGGCGACAGAGTGAGACTCTAACTCAAAAATAAAATAAAAATAAAAAATAAAAAATACTTTATCATTATATTTACTGGCATTTATATTCATTTACTCATTCAATAAACATAAGTACAGTGCTTGGTATGTGCAAATTGCATTAGCTAGTTGGGAGTGATATATAAATGAAGATGATATGGTGCCTGGCTTCTAAGGGTTCAAAATATAATAGAGACAACAAATAAATGAGCCAAAAAGTAATAGTACATTGTTGTGCTGTTGTAATAGTACATTGAAGGTGGAATTAGACAACATGAGTGGGAACACTCATAGATGATGCTGAAAAATATGGTAATCTATGTTCTACTTGAAGATTAGCCATCATTCTTGGGAATGTGGAGAGTAATGGTGTCTCTAAAAATGGTAGTCACAGCAGATTTGTGAACCTTGGAAACACCATGGATATGGGGTAGAGGTAGAATATTGAGACCAACAAGAAGAATAGAGGAATTTTTCAGCAGATTAGGAGAAATATACTAAAGCAGGGACATAGTAAATTTTAGGGATGGACAAAGCAAGGACATGATAAATTTTGGAAGGGTTAGATAGTTTTGAGTTACATGACCTGGGTGACCAATTATATACAGAGTACAGAAGAGGAGAGTTAAATACATCCTTGTGGTTTTTCTAGGGTAAATTTCCTTCTCTGATATTCTTTGAAAGAATTTCTCATATAGCAGAGGCCCCTTCATGCATCCTTGAGCACAGCTACATAAAATAAATTGGATTAAATGGAACCTACTTTACAATTCAACCTCATATTTGTTGGTGTTAAAAAATGAATTTGACAGGGCACTTTCAACTAAGGACTGATGAGTCATAAATCATCAAGCAATAACCTTAGGACCTCAGTGAATTTCTCACCATTCTTCAGCACCTGCCAGAATCCAGGCTAACATCAAAAGCTTTTTAGGGTTAAAGTAGATAGCAACCCCTTGTATGCTATAAACATTGCAATAGTATTTTTCAAAGTAATTGTACTGGAATCTTCAAGGACAACAATCATTTTCTCCTTTGTGGAGTAGCAAGTATTTAATCCCATGATTTAGCACATAGAAGTTCAACAAGTATTTATTTAATGTGTGCATGTTGATTGCGTCTTTGAAGAACAGAAGCTCTTTGAAATGACCTTTCTTTAACCAATTTATGGGGTTAATTCACAATCTTCATTCCTTGTTGGAGCATGCAAACTATTGGCCAAAACACTCTTAAGTGTTACGGCTAATAGAACACTCTCTAGTCTACTTGCTCATGTAGGACCTTTACCAAAAGTTATTTGGGCTAGGTTCTAGACCTGGTAATGTTATTTGAACTAGTTATAGTGGTTTTGCAAAGTAATTTCATTTTACCAATAAAATATAAGCATAGAGTGAAAAGGAGTTGGTCTTTTGAAAACCATGCCAAATGCTTTTGAAAGACTCCATTGATGAGAGTTGCTAAAGATTTCTGTCCACTCCCTATTCAATAATTGGTGCTGAGAAAACTGGCTAACCATATACAGAAGAATAAAACTGAACGCCTTCCTCTCACTGTATACAAAAATTGACTCAAGATGGAATAAAGACTTAAATATAAGACCTCAAACTATACAAATTCTAGAAGAAAGTCAATGAAACACTCTTCCGTACATTGGCCTCCAGCAATGAAGTTATGACCAAGGCCTCAAAAGCAAATGCAGCAAAAACAAAAATTGACAAATGGGACCTTGTTAAACTAAAGAGCATCTGCTCAAGGAAAACAAACAAACAAAACAAAACAAAAAATACTATCAACAGAGTAAATGGACAGCCTACAGAATGGGAGGAAATATTTGCAAATATGCATCCAATGGCCTAATATCCAAAATTTATGAGGGACTTAAATGAATTGACAGGAATAAAGTAAATAACCCCATTAAAAAAGTGGGCAGAGACCATGAAGAAACACTTCTCAAAAGAAGACATGCAAACAACCAATAAACATGTGCAAAAATTCTCAATATCATTAATCATCAGATAAGTGCAAATAAACACCACAATGAGATACCATCTCACTTTAGTTGGCTATTATTAATAAGTAAAAAAACCCACAGATGTTGGTGAGGTTGCATAGCAAAAGGAGTGCTCATACACTGTTGGTGAGAATATAAGCTAGGCAAGCCCCTGTGGAAAGCAGTTTGGAGATTTCTCAAAGAACTAAAAATAGGTTTACCATTTGACCCAGCAGTCCCACTACTGGGTATATACCCAAAGAAGAATAAATCACTCTACCAAAAAATACACCTGCACTCAAATGTCTATTGCAGCATTATTCACTATAGCAAAAATATGGAACCAATCTAGGTGCCATCAGTGTGGAATGAGTAAGGAAAATGTGGCACATATACACCATGGGATACTACACAGCCATAAGGAAGAATAAAATCATGTCCTTTGCAGCAACATGGATGCAGTTGGAGGCCACTATTCTGAGTGAATTAACACAGAGACAGAAATCTGAATACTACATGTTCTCACTTATAAGGAGGAGCTAAAAAAACTGGGCACACATGGTCATAATGATGGGAACAAAGATATTGGGTCTCTTAAAGGGGAAGGGGGAGCAAGGGTTGAAAAACTACCCATTGGGTACTATACACATTATTTGAATTATGAGCTTGGTAGGAGGCCAAAACTCATCATCATGCAATACACCTACATAACAAACCTGCACATGTAGCCCTTGAATCTAAAAAACAAATTGCTGTCCAAATACATGTGAATAAAACATATATAAAATACATAGTAAAATCTAAATGATTTACATTGAAAATCTGTACTTTGATAGTGTGGTTATGCTCTTTCTTCACTTTAAAGAAAACAAAACTAGAAATTATAGATGATGCACTCTGGATGACTTTACTGATGAAAGACAATAAGGAAATTTAGTCAGTAGCAGTAAATACACTCAAAATTGTGCTGGGCTTACATCAAAATCATAGCAAATAAATATCAATTTATTTGCTTTTGGATTAAATAAATGCTTATGGAAAATATGCATCATCTTAAAAAATCCCCATTTTAGCCAATTTTATTTTTGTACAATTCATCAGCTACTACATTCAATGAGTTAGATAAGAGGTTATCATTGTTTTTTCATGAGAGCAACATATATCAAAGGAGTCTGAGTCAGCACTTAAACAGAGACATGGACATTCCATCTCCTTAACAACATGGTCATGCACACCATTGGGTTCTAGTCTTTACTATCCTGTTCCTGGATCAAGACATTAACTTTCTTATAAAGTTGTTTCATTGCATGTTTACAATTCTCTTCACATGATAAACCATTGTTATTACAGAAAGGAAACACTAAAGAAATGTGTTGAAGATATCTCAGGATATCAAGAAGCAGGCCATAATTTTCAACACAGTTAGTCATCACTAGATTCACACCATTGTTTGGTAATGTTTGGTAATCCATCCTGTGCGTAGTGACATAGTGTATTTTCTTATGCGCTGATATTCCACTGAACTCCAGAATATTTCCCATTCGTTGTTTTAGAAATGGTAGAACCAGAAATAAATATTTTTTTTGCAGAACTGACTTGGCATTTAAATAGGAGGTTGCTTGCCAGGAAAAGAGTCCTTGGACACATGAGAAATATTCTCTGTATTATGAGCTGTGGATAATTCTTTTCACAGGTATGGCAGATAGATTTTAGAGTAATTCCAGGACATGCCTTGTATAATTCCCTCCTCTTGAGTGTGGGTGGCACTTGTGACTTGGTTCTAGCCAACAGAATATGTCAAAGGCAATGGGATGTTACTCTCATAATTAGATGTCTGTCTGTCTGTCTATGTCTGTCTATCTATCTATTATCTATATATCATCTATCTAATCTTACTATGTTTCTGTCTTGTTAGCATGCACTGGAGAGACTCTTCTGATAACCTTGAAGAAACAAGCTACTATGATATAAACTGCCTGTGAAGAGCATCACAAAGCAGGAAGATATCGGTAGGCTCTAAAAGTTGAGGGCTCCATCCTATAACTCCAAGGAACTAAACTCTGAATTTTTCCAACAACCATATGTACTTGGAAGAGAAACTAGAATTCTAGATGAGCATGCAGTCCATCTGACATCTTGAGTGCAGCCTTTTGAGACCTTGAATAATAGAACCAGTGACTTGTGTCCAAATTTCTGAACCACAGCAACTATGAGATAACAAATATGTGTTGTTCTAAACCACCGAGTTTGTGGTAATTTGTTACATAGCAATAACAATAGGATCAGTGGGCTTGAAGCAAATACAACAGGATCAGTGGGCCTTTTTCTTTGGTGTTATTTCTTTCTCTTTCTATAAAGTGACTCAGAATAAATACTGTACATTTTGTATTGAGTTGAATGTAAAATTTCTTCTAAAGTAACTGTTAATGTCCTAATTTTCACTATATTTATCTAGAAAGATGTTTCTGAGTGCTTCTGTTTCATAGTTGTCTGGTAAGTCCCCCCTCCCCGCCGCCCATTCATTACTACTGATTTAGATGTACATATTTTATCATTTTTGAGGAATAAAAAAAGAAAACAAATTTATTTGTAGGAAAACAAAACATATGTTCTTACTGGATTTACTAGATTGAGAGAGAAAGTTTTGCAGATGTTTTAGAAAAACAGAGAAGCAATTTCTATCATGAGTGAGCATAGTCTGGTGATTCCTTTGGAAATATACCCAGTACCCTTCTACTCTTTTACTTTCTTCCCCTTACCTTTTCCTCCTTTCACTTTTCCCCCTCTTTCCAGTCCACTGTATTCCATTCTATCTCCAGAGTTCGTTGGTAGATTCATCCTGTGCATAGTGACATAGAGTATTTTCTTATGGAAACACAGATAATCTACAAAGTGCAAGTTCTTTTCACTGTTTCATACTTGCATATGTGTTGTCCATCTCTTCAGGAAGGCCTGAAACCTTCAGAGACAAAGGAAGTCAAAAGATCAATTTTACTTAAGGATTCTATTGACTATAATACAGTTGGTCTTGAGTCTGTCTGTAGGGCAACAACTGATCTCATGGAAGGCCTTTCAGTTGGAATAAATAGATGATATTCTTGTTCTTAATGCCCATGGTGCTTTCCAAACATACAGTCTGAATTTGCAGCATTATTTTATACTTTTATTGTTGCTCTGGAAAAGCAACACAATGCTGGTTATCACCTGGATTTTGAATGAAGCATATTTATATGTGTGTGGATTTGCCCACATGGCCACTTTTAACATTAATAGGAGTGGTAATGATTGACTCTGTGTCTTGTGCTGAAAGGTTTTCACTTTCCAGATGCCTTAGAGAGCCAAGGAGAACACTTATGTCATTGTCATGCCAACCAAAAGTAAAATGTTTTATACTTAATGATGAGAAATAATTCTCAGCTCTCCCCACCTGGAGGGGCATGAAAAACAGCTCATTCACTTTCATTCATTAAGTCCTCTACATGTCAATAATGAAAGCAGATCTTTTAAACAACAACAATAACAAGAAGGTAGAATAATATTTTGATTTTTGCATTGAGCACCAATCAAAAATTATCTCTTGGGGCAAACAAAGAAAGTGAATAAAGAGATTGATAATAAGATATAGAGGGAGATTCTTCAGCCTGTCTAAATAAAGAACAAGTGTTGCAGGAAGATACACATTAATCAAGTAATTAACCTTTCAGTAGTGTTATTTATTTTGAAAAGCAATTTTGCCACCCTAAGAATTATGGACAGACATTATTTTACCAGATTAAAAAAAACCAAAACTATATGTTAACTCTTTAATGGTTTAAAGAGCGCATGTCATCTAAGTGGCTGACAGATTGCTGTGTAACTAGAGCCGAGGAGCTAGCGTGCAGGGATAGGCTGTCACTCAAGCAGATGTCATCTTTGCAAAATCCTGGAACACGTCTTTTTTATTATTGAAGAGCATTGTCATGTTGGCAGATTCAGGGACAGAGTCTGAAATAAAAAATATTCATGCAAGTAGAAGTATCTCATTCCCCAGATCTATCTGCTTAATGCTTTTCCTCCCGAGGCTGAAGGCCTTCTAGGTCATTTCTGGTCATTAGACTCAATTAAAAATTAGGAACAGAAAATTGATCTTCACCTACCTCCAAATGCATCTGCATGAGGTGGCACACAGGTGTTAAGCTTTTTAATAATTCAAAACTTGGCATAGGCATATTTCCTTGAAACTTAACAGTTTGGAGAAAAAGAACATATCCGGGTTACCCCAGAGGAGAAAACAAATTACCTTTTGCCTTTCTGACATCTTATTCTCCTTCAGTGCACCTGGCCAATCTCCACCTGGCAGTGCTCTCAATCACCCAGATGGAAAAGGAGTTTAGGTGGCCCCTCTAAAAACTGATGAAGTTCGGCTTCACCACTGGCCTAATAGAATGTGCTCTATAGTGGAACAGTCTACATTATACGCATCTGTCTTTCAGGGACCAATAGGTTGCATATATTCTTTTTTTGCACCATAAAGCAAAGAAATATTTTCCTGACTGTTTCCACAATTACTTACCCATAATATTATCAGTAGATTGCTTCTATCATTATGCCTAGTTTCATGAATAATACTTTAGTACTATAGCTCACTTAATACAGCTTTTATGTAGGATTTTCTATCTTCTAGTGTATCTGGACCAGAAATAACAGTTCTAATAAAGTGAGTGTTTATTTTACTTCCAAGATGTCCAGTGTTTTAAAATCACGATAATATGGGAGAGTAATATGATGGATGGTGCTACGTGTATGCACAAAATGATAAAGTAAAGCAGTTAGCTTATTTGTCTGCATACACAATCTTGCCAATTGATTACCAAAACTTGTTTAGAACTGTTGATTCAAATTCATCAGGAAGATGAATAGAATATTTGAAACCCTGAAAATATCTCTATTTCTCTTCTTGCCCACTGACCAGAGAGCTGTATAATGCAAAATGTGAAGAGATTCAGTCAGTAAATGGAAGTCTCTAGAGAATAACCATAAGAGTTTTCATTTACATCACAGTCTTTGTGCAAGTTAAGAAGGAAGGATCACAAAGTTAAGAGTCTATTTCTATTTGAATAATTTCAATACATTACCAGAGCTAATTTTCTGTAATGTCCCTAAGACTGTAAGCAGAGACTTTCTACTCCATAGTCTCTTGTGATCAAAAACTTCTGAATCAGACTTGCAAATCGCCTTCTTGTCACATCACTGGAGCTGCCAGATAAGAAAGTCTTGTAAGAAAGGGAACAACCAGAGTGCATTCATTAGTGTCATTGTACTCTAATTGAAGAAGTGGCTTCTTTTGTATCCAAGATGGAAAATCAGTAAGCTTGTGACTGGGCTCCGTATATGAAGCTCCTGGCTGAATAGTAGAACTGTACTTACACATTCAAGAATACCTAGGATGGCAAAAAATACGATATAAAATAGAAACTCTACTCTGTGAAGTTTACGTTTAAGATGATGATTGCACTTGAGATGCCATTTATTGCCTGTTGCTATATGAATTATTGGAAAGTTCCTCTCAAAGGGTATTTTTTTCCATTACTCTGCTTACTGTTTTGCATGTAGTATCCTTAGTTGTGAAGACATGATCAGTCATTAATATGTTCTTTATGGATCTTAAATGCATGTGCCAATCCATACTGGTTTTTGCAGGAACAGCTGTTCTGGCCCCATGCTTGCTCTAGTGGCAACAATTATACCCCCGACCTTTCCAGGCAGCAGAACGTACTAATTCCAGAGCTCCATCAAGATCTAAATAGGCGAAGTTTAACCCAAGCCAGGGATGCATTTTGGAGGGAATGCAGGCAGATCCCAAGGACTTATACTCATCAGATCTATAATCTGCTTCATTACATAGCTTGAAATTTGAAAGTTATGATATTTTGCTTTAATTTTATAGTTTTACATTTTTGAGCTTCTGTTTTCTTATCTGGAAATTGGGATTACTAGTTCCTACTTGGCCATGGTGTTATGAGGCTAGAATGGGATGATATATGTGAAAATCACAGCAAACTACATGAAGTGCAGTAGAAGTGGGAGTTTTTTAAAAATAAAAAATGGCTGTTTCATATCTGCAGCTGCTTAGTAATGAAGGCTATCTTGCTAGCTACTGAGCTCCCATATATCGGGAAATTAAAGCAGAATTTGTCAGAGATACTATATAATGACAAATACGGTGGAAAGGAGGACTGGCAAGTTGATTACATGGTATCTACCAACTATCGACCTCTATGACCCTTTTATTTCATTCACAATTACATTTAATTGTAAAGCGTATTTGGAGGGAGTGCTGATGGGCTTGCCAAATATGCATATCAAGGGGTATATATCAAAACAGTGTTTAAAAAATTGTACAGATGTGGTAAAGATATTTGATTTGTGTTCTATTAAGAAATGAACTGTGACAGGTAACTCATTCAAGGTCACATTTGGCTCAGAAACTCAAGTCTTTTAAAAATTGTTACCTATTCAGGAAGACCTGAGGACCTTAACAAATCGCTCTGCCAATCTCCAAGGTAAAATGAAAAGTCTAGTACCTAATTTTCTCATGTTATTTTCTTCATAAAGCATAGATTCATTAGATGTCCAAAAAAGGCACAAATGAATATTCAGTCTTAGGCTGGAATGAATGCTGAAGACATTAATTCTGGTTTTTACTGTTAGTTTAATGAAATAT
Organism: Tarsius wallacei; assembly: GCA_963574415.1. Lineage (NCBI taxonomy): Eukaryota > Metazoa > Chordata > Mammalia > Primates > Tarsiidae > Tarsius > Tarsius wallacei. The sequence goes on along the minus strand of CAUYQG010151165.1, from coordinate 31,766 downwards.
TTCCAATGGCCTGGATGTGTTTTTGTTTATTCAGTGTAAGACCCTCTTGCCCTGTTTTTTTCCTATAGTTGGCAGTACCCATCAGATAATGACCTGCCAACCTAACCTGACTTACTATGCAGAATAATCAAAGTAGGTGAATACCAGCCTCTAGGAGAATCATATTTCCTGCTTCTCAGTTTAATGTATGTGTGTCATAGGAATTCCCTGCAAAATTGTGCCTAGGGGCTTTAGGATCCTAGTCAAAGGGATTCATAAAATGAATGTGTTATAAATCTAGCTGTGGAAGATTGATGTTAAGGCTCCTTAAATGCTTGCTAAGTCCATTCATGAGCAGGGTTGGTACAGTTATCTCCTTTTTAGTAGCCTGCCGTTTCATTGCTTTTTAAAGAAATCATTAAAGATATTTGAAGTTGTCAGAATCAGAGGGCTCGTGTTTTGGAGGAATTCCAGAAAAGAAACTCGTTATATAGAAACACTACCAAGATGATTGAGGTATAGCAAAAGTCTATCTGGTAAAATAGACTAACTGAGGGCTTTTAAGATCACAAACACAATAGAATTGGCCTTACTCACTCATTCATTCATCTGTTCATTCATGTGTATACTTATAGTGCCTTTTATGTGTTAGGTATAATTCTAGGTGCTTGGTTCTCAAGAGGGAGCAAGACACACAGTGCCTGCTTTCGTGAAGCTTATAGTACCATCAATTTATATCCTGTGGGAAAAGATGGTTACACTATAAGTTATCTGATGTCACTGTCAGCATTGGCATGTTGCACTTTAATGCATAGTAGTATTTTAAAATGCAACTGCCAAAATATAGAGTGACATCTCTTTGAAAATAAGTCACTAACGTTAAGAGTAAATACTGATATTGAGAAGATTGGAAAACAAGATATGTAGATTTATACCATGGTAATGCAGGAACTTCATGTATACCCCGACAATGTAGTAAACCAAACAATTGCATAAAGTCATATCTTAAAATTAGTGTTAACCTTTATTTACTAATGAAAAACACATTTCATTGCAACTCAGTAATGTAAAACAGTATAATGTCAGAATAACCTAGAATCCAGGCCTCATGGAAACTTGGGAGTGTTGATGTTGGTGACCCTCAACTTTCATTTTCATAGTCTCCAGACCACACTGTGGTTGTATGACTCCATCAGCTCCAAAATAGTACTTGGGAAAACTAAATAGATAATTGGTGGCTTTCGGTCTTTTAAGAGAAGTGTATATTCTTACCTAAAAATTCCCATGCTTAAAAGTTTTAATTCCACCATTAGTCTACTATCCAAACTGTGAACCACCATTAGCAAACCACATTAACATATACTGGTTGAGACTAATGAAAAGACATCAAGCTGTAGAGAAAGAAAACACAGATGAATTCAACAGTCCCTTACTCTTGAGATTCTTATATTTCAGTTTGAAATAAGAGTGAATATCAGGTTAAATGCTGATAAAAGATTGCAATAGCATTTTATGATTATAGATGCTTTTTCACAGGATAGTAGCTGATGAATTGCCAAATGAATTGCACAGCCAGGCCTTTGGCCCATTTTATTGGACACAAGAGGATGAATTCTATCATCTTTGTTGCTCTTCATGAGTTAAAATAGCTGTGCTTCCTCTACACCCGTTAAGAATTCGGTTTCTAGCTAACGCAGCTTAGAGAAGGAGAACATTTTAATTATTTTCTCCATTTCTCCTTTACTCTACACCTTTTTACAAAGCAAACATGACTATTTGATGAAAGCTCTTTTCCACCATTTGACAATTCATCACCCATCTCTGAGTGTCTCTCCTTTTTACTTTTAAGCTCAGTGTTCAGACATTTATCTTCTCAGAGGTGAACAGAGAGAACATCTCTAAATATGGCATCAATATGTCCCGACCCAGATGCAAGCCTCTTAAGTCAGTTTCCCTCAATCCTGTTACTACACATTAACTCTGAACAGGATTATCTACCAGCCTGCCAGTCAAGATGTTCAGGGGAAAAAAAAAGAGCAAAGAGCTTTCCTGCTCATCAGTCTGCCTTGGGACCAGTAGGATGAAAATTTGTTCTGACCTCACTTTATTCATGTGGCTACAAATTACAGTTACTGCTGTATATGCTACAGGAGGAAAAAAATTGTTCAGAAACACACACAAACACTCCTTCATAATATAACTGAATTTCTAGAAAATTAGACAGACATGTAATCTTTATCTGCATATGTAATTTATAGCATATTTTAAATCAATACTTTAAATAAAGAAGAAATTTAGCAGTTGAGCTCTAATAAGTGATTATTTAGATTGGATTGGTTTGGAGCTAATGAAATAATTAGCACCATTTCAATGTGATTAATTTATAGCTGTATATTAAGTGCTCAATTAGCTTAAGAAATTTGAGTTTTCCAAGTGCTGGCTGAAGAAGGCAAGTGACTCAGCAGTGGTAAAGCTGATTGAAATTAAAGCCTTCCAAGTCACTGGAATCAGCTGTTGCCACCTCTGCACCTTGACAAATGGAGCCCAGGGCATGGCTTTGGGAAGAAGCCATATGAGTAAATCTTGGTAGACTAAGAGGGTTCAGCAGGGAAGAAAGGGTTTTTTGTGAGGTGATTCACCATTACCCCATAGATAAACATAAAAGGAAAAACGTTTAGAAGCTTTTTAGTCATAGGTTAGGGGGATAAAATCTTATTGTTATCTCTGAAGGCCTTTAAGTTTGTCATAGTAATGGAAAAAAAAACAAATCTTTCACAATCATAGAATGCTTCATCTTTTCTTAATATATTGGATGATTCTCTTTTACTCTTTGCTGTATAGACTTTCTGACCATTATAACTCTGCTTCTTTTTCATATTTTATTTTTAGAGTGCTCAATTACAGTTTTAAACTTCTCCAATTATATGTATTTCAAAAATTTACAAGTTTGACATTTTTAGATTAGAATCTCCTAGAGAACAAGAACATATTTTCAACTCAGCTGTGTAAAGTATCTGTAAAAACCTGGGAAAGGTTTTGAGATTCTAAGTAGTTAACCTGATGCAGTGTCATGGGTGCTTGCAAATTGCAGGAGTCTCTTGGGTCAGTAGCAAAATACTTCGTTATTCATAGTAATAGCAGTATCCAGACTTACAGATCTTCTGGCACCTGTTCCCCAAGTCCCAATTCCCACTGGCAAGACAAAGAGGGTCAGGTGATACCTGTACATACAGTTGGTTGCTTTGCAAGAGAGGAACCCTAAATTTAGGAGCCCAAATCTATTTTAATGGATAGTAAGGATGCCTGTCTTTTGTTCCTGAGGGAGACGCTGTTTCTATCTCATAAGACTTTTCATTTGTCAGAAACAAAGGCAGTTGGTGCCTCTGCTTGCAAATGTGCAGAACTGTGAGAGATCCATGAAGAACTGTCTTTCAATGGTACCCATTAAAATATCTTGTGGAGTAACTGAGGCTGTTTTTTTTTTAAGTTTTCTTTTTTTATTTAATTTTTTATTTTAAGTATGTGGGGTACAATTCAGGGTTAGGTATTCAAATGTTCATTATGCAGGTGCCCTTGTTGATGAGATGTGTACCCCTTCCCTGACAGTTTCTCACTACTGTCAATCCCCCACTCTTGGCAGTTTCCTACTACTGCCAATCTCTTTCTTATAGTATTATGATAATTGTTCAAGGTCCACTTATGAGTGAGAACATGGGGTACTCAGGAACTGAGACTATTTTAAAGGAGTGAAGACTAAGGATAATCTGATAATCTCTGTCTTCAAGCAACAAAATGGAAGGAGTCTGTACTCCTTGGGCCCCTTATTAGGTAAAATAAGAATACATGTGTGTAAAGTAAGTGAAGGCAGCATTTGAATCACCTGTCATTTACTTTTTTGAGTTACAAACTAATATATTGTCATTGTGAAAAATTCAATTAATGGACCGGGCACTGTGGGTCACACTTATAATCCCAGCAATTAAGGAGGCTGTGATGGGAGGATCACTTGAGGCCAGGAGTTTGAGATCAGCCTGGGAAACAAAGCAAGATCCGATATCTAAAAGCAAGCAAGCAACCAAGCAAACAAACAAAATCCAGGCATGGTGGTATGTGCCTGTAGTTCCAGCTACTTGGAAGGCTGAGGTGGAAGGATTGCTTGAAGCCAGGAGTTTGAGGTGACGGAGTGAGATTCTGTTGCTAAAAAATAAAACATAAAAATTAAAAATAAAAAAAAAAGAAAATTCAGCTAATATAGAAGTGGAAGCTCTCTTCACAGCTCTTTCTCATCCCATTTCTCTAAGGGTAACTACTGTTAATACTTTGGTAAAAGGAAAGAATTTCTAAAGATTAAAGCTGTCCAGTGGTATCACTGACTTCTGAGAACTGTTTTCCTATTACAGACACTCTGATTCAAGACTTGTCAAGAATTTTATAGCAGACAAGATGTTCTTGGCTTTTCCACAATTTAGTTTCTACTGCTCTGGAAATAATCAAGCTGTTGTGCCATTACTCTACCTATAGCTTACTTCCATTGTTTATTTTAAGGGAAAAATAAATAAAAGTGTGATATACATCAGCTTAGTTATCATTATTTCTAGGGGTGCTGAAACATCTGGCCAACAGAAAGGTCTCCAACAAAAAGATTTCAATGTCCTTACTCATTAACTTTCTTCTATCAGGATATAGTTCACTTACCTAATGGTAAAGAGAAATTAGAAACTTTTCTCAGCTTGTTCTATCCTGTAGATGGAATATGACATTCCTACTTTCGTTAATGATCCTCACTTGACTTGAGATTGGTGGTTAGTGTCACGAAACAGAGGACATTATCATATTCTTTTCTCTGAAAGGAGATTATCTATTGATTCTTTTTATATGGGCACTTCTCTCAGAACGGAGAATGGAAGATTTGGGATACAATCTGTAGTTGCTCATGTGGGTATGAATGCCAGGTTAGCAAAATTGGAATAAACTTGTTAAATGCAAGCTTCCCCAAATTAGTTAAAGCTATGGCATTTTATGGCAAAATTAACAAGCTAGTTAACCAGAAATTACCATTAGTGAAAAGAAGCCCATTATATTTTGAAGAATGATACATTTTCCCAAGGCTTGGAATCATGGAGAGGTGTAGCTATGAGGGATGGATTTGGTGGCTAATACTGCAGGTGGGTAGAGGGAGAGGTGCTGACAGTGCTAGGCACTGAGTCTGAGTCAGGTGATCATGCTTGTTGAATGTTTAGGGGGAAGTGTTGGGAGCAGGGAAGTCATTCTACTCTCAGTGGGTTTCACCATCTTCCCAGTGATGAACAGAAGATTGGGCGTTTCAGACTCCCTACTAGTAATTTAGTAAAGCTTTGGGTTATCAGTGTGTGTCCCAGTCTGTAAAACTGAATATATGTGATATTAAAACAATACCAGCTGGGTGCAATGGCTCACCCTGTAATCCCAGCACTTTGGGAGGCCAAGGCAAGAAGATTGCTTTGAGCACAGAGGTTCAAGACCAGCTTGGGCAACTTGGTGAGATCTCTTCTCTACAATAAACCAAAAAAATTAGCCCGGCATGGTGGCCGGTACCTGTAGTTCCAGCTACTTGGAAGGCTGAAGCAGAAGGATTGCCTGAGTCCAGCAGGTCCAGGCTGTGTTGGTTGTGAATGTGCCACTGCACTCCAGCCTGGGTGGCAGAGTGAGATTCTGACTTAAAAAAAAGAAAGAAAGAAAGAAAGAAAGAAAGAAAGAAAGAAAGAAAGAAAAAAACCAAAACAATACCAAATCTTAACTGAATGTGACCTTGATAATTCAGGAGGCACAATTCCGGGGACTTTTTAAAATGAGACTATTTTAAATTTGATATTGAAAATGTTGCTTTGGTGTTTTGACTATTTTGATTACATTTTGAAAGGAGGCTATGCTTATGATTGAGTCTGAATATGAACTTAGTGACATCAACTCCAGGAATTTCTGTATGAGGTGTGGGTGGAACTATGTTTGATACACTGCCCTGAGTGCTGTGGAGTGAGCCACTAGAACCTTTCAATTTGTTTAACCATTAAATCTGAGATGCTTGTGTTCTCTCTCTTCCTCCATATAATCTGCGTTATATAAAATATGTGCATATGTGTGTGTTTATGTGTTTATAGTATATGTATTTTTTTCTTTTTCTTCCACTATTTTTTTATACTCTGTGATAAAAAGCTCGTCTCCAACAAATGCACTCAGGACTTACTCATGAACACATATTAACACATAATCCAGAAAAGCAGATGCAGACAATGTGAATCCCTTTTAAGTCCACGCCTTGATTTTCTTTAGCACCCTTATCCTGTATTGTAGACTCTGCACATGAATCGGTATTTGTTTCCTTGGCTGCTTTCACCGTTGAATTAGATTTTCAGTGTGTTGACACTGGTACCCAGTATCCTCGTGGTGAGCCCTATTTTCTTTAACTTTTCCCCATAATAAAACCAAGGAAGCAAAGAAAAAGGTCTACGACTTGATAGTTTATTTTAAGTTATTAACTCAAAGAGGAAAGTGGGTTTGACAACTCAAAAGTTAAGCAAGAAATGAGAAAATTACATTTATCTTAAATGTCCAATATCTATCCAGATTTTTTTTTTCAAATTTAAATTCAAGTTTTGGTTATCCCGAAATCTGCATGAAGTCTCGTTCAAGTTTAATTTGGAGCAAAAATGTGCTAAGTTCAGATTTTTAACAGATGTTATAGGTGATTTCTTTTAACCTCTTTTACTCATGTGATTAAAAAATACAAACATAGTTCTCTGCAGGATGTGCATGCATGACTGTCTATAACCCAGCTTAAGTGAAAAATATTTACCATTCTGGAATGTTTGTCTCTCTGTAACTTGACACGAAAGTATGGTGAGTCAAACATGACTGGTGTAAAATTATGCTCTGGTGTTTTCTTAGTTGAATTTAGTCACAGGAGGCTGAGGAATCGATCTGTCCACACAAACAGAGCTAAGTGCAGTGGTCTCCATTGTTTCTGGACTGTTCCACTGTTCACCATTCTCACAGATGCCTGGCCAGCCTATCTCCTTGGCTGACATTTGCTTCATCCAGCCTGTTGTGCTTCACATTCATACAGACATATCCCATTATGTCAGAGATTTAGAGCCCACAGTGCCTTACACTGGTTAATATTGTTCTGTGATATTTATTGAGCACCCATAACGTGCTAGGTGCTGTAATACTGCCTGTATGATAGGGTCCAGCTGTGAGCACAGCAAAACATGGAAGGTTGACAGACTGAATTTTTTCCCTAGCTTTAATTTCTCAGGCTGAGATAGGATTATTGTCCCATTTTTCTTCTTTTCCATGAGGAGCATTTAACTGTTTTCTATATTGTGTTCCCTGCATGCCTACTGACAATCTGAAGATAATATCACTTGGTGCTTGAAGCTAGAAATCCTTATTTGTTCTGATATCATATAATTTATGTTTGCAATTTCAGGTAGGTACAAATTTCTCAGAGTGTGTGGTGTTCTTGTAAGAACGTTCAGAAAATTTGTCTCAGCTTCTTTAAAACTAGAACTTGAAAAACTCAAATGACTACATTCGACTCAATAACCACAGACAGTAATGACACCTTTAAGTAGCTAATGCAGGCATGTAATATCCTCATAGCTCTGATTTAACTTTATTTACAGATTAAAATTGAATTGCAGTTGATTTATTGATATAATAGGCAGAAAGTGATTATCAAGCATCCATCACTGATGGAGGGAAAAGCCAATCAAATTATGTTCCCAGGTTTGCTTTACCTTAACCGAACTCATCACCTTATAAAACTCAGAGGATTTGAGTCATACGCTCTCACTAAAGTCAATGAGCCACAACTCCCACTAAACTCATATCTGCTCCTTTCAGGGCATTCAGGAGTGATACTAATTTGCACAACTGCCAAGTTGTTATAAAAGGAAATGGCAATCGGCTGGAGATTTAGCATCGGCGCTTTCTCCCCATGAATGTAGTCATGGTAATATCCCTGAATGTTTATTGCAAATCCGTAAGGGGCTTAGTATCAGGCTATCCATGAAATGGTAGCGACCTGCAGCTGGAATGATGCAGAGGATGGTAGAGGATGGTGGTGGCTTCTACAGTGACAGGCAGATTAGGAAAGGTGTCCCCTTGGAGGGAGAATTGGGATCTGTCTTCAGAAATCAATGAAGCATCTTGATTTGGAGCAGGCAACAATACTGACTTTGTTCTTAGACATTCATAACTCTCTTCTTCAGAAATGGAAAAAGTATAGAGTGGAAGGGAATGTAGCATCAAATTTGTCAACTTATTCCAGGGATTGAGCATAGTGCCCAGGGGGTTGTGGTCCAACTAGGAGTGGATTTCCTTCCACTCTTATCACTAAACACTGGCAAGATAAAGTTAAGAAATCCAATGCTGTCCTATTTCAGAGAGCTGCTATTGTCATATGATAGCAGCATTCATTCTCATTTTCTGGGGGCACACTTAGCTCAAAAGTTTTATTTTTATGTACTTGTATATTTTATATCCTGAGATACATCTTTTAAAAAGCTATCCTTCTATGAAACCTGATGTGAAACTGTTTAATATAATCTTTACATTCATCCTCATTTATGTTGCTGCTAATTATTTCATATGACTATGATGAAAAATCTTGCTGTTGTCAGTAATTGCTGTTTTAATTATACCTGAACTCTAAAGAGTTTTGGAGGAAGAGATAACTATCAGAAATCCAAGGCCATATAACAGCATATTCAAGTTTATTTTTATCACATTGTTCATGTATACCTATTGTGTTGTCATTGTTAATTCTCAAGACATTCACCTGTTCCTTAAAAAATGAAACTCTTTTTGAATTGTTCTCAATATCATGTCCTCCAAATCCAGTAGACGGTGATCATTGACTTCAAAGAACATTTCTTGTGCACTTTAGTGCCACAGGGAATGGAGAAAGATGAAAGAAATACTTTCTCTAATTATATATATAGGTACATATTCATTTTACTGTCCCATCCAATAGCGCTGATTCTACATGGTAAACTTTTTTCCTTAATGAGTATATTTTATACTCATGTCACCTTGCTCATCCTCTGCCATGATATGCACATTTATTTTCTTCATTATCCAAATATGCATTATTCAAAGAAAAGGCAAGTCATGATAGGATTCAGATATCATTTTCAAGAATCTCTAAGTTGGAAGTGGGGAATGGATACAGAGAAACACTCATTTGGCTTCTTTCATTTATAGCAACAAACTATTCGTACAGGAGGATACATAAGATTCATTATTTTTTAAAAAATGGGCACTGCACTAACATAGGCATTAGACCAACATTCCTCCAATGTCCAGCACGGATCTATGTGTACAGCACCCAGTCCATACTCAGGACTCAGTTGAAGCTCAATTGTTTTTGGTTCCTAACCCATTTCTCCTTTTTCACTTAAACGTGTTCCCCACTATTGCCCGTTATATGCTCCAGGAGCGATAATCTCCCTTGATATTCATGGGTTGCCTTTGTTTTTGTGCTCTTCCTCTCACTATAAATCTCTCAGCTCTTTTTTTTTTTAATAGAAAAATCTGCTCCATTGATTATTTCAGCATTCACTGTTAAATCTTGTCCCTGCATTTGCCAGCACACATCTCTGTGTTTCTCCTTTGCAAATGTATATTGCGTGAAAGTGAGGTTTGGGCTTCTGACAAGCCCCTTCCCCCCGACAGTGAGCATGGTGCCTGAGGAGTGGTTTTGTATCCCTATTCCCCCTTTCTCCCTCCCTCCTTTAGCAATGTCCAGTGTCTGTTGTTCCCGTCCTTGTGCCTGCGTGTGCCTAACATCTAGTGCCCACTTATGAGTAAGAACATGTGGGGCTTTGGTTCCCTCTCCTACCTTGGGGAGGTGAATCTCCTCTCCCTCTCCAATTTACTTTCTAAATAAACTATATTTTCCAATCTAAAAAAAAAAGAGCATGTGGTATACAGTTTTTTGTTTTTGTGATAGTTCACTTAAAATGATGGTCTCCAGCTGCATCCATTTTGTTGCCAAGGGCGTGATTTTGTTCTTCTTTATGGCTGCATAGTATTTCATTGCATATATGTGCCACATGTCCTTTATCCGGTCCACCATCAATGGACATCTGGGCTGAATCGTGCTTCCATAAACACGAGTGCAGGTGTATTTTTGGTATAATGATTTACGTTCCTTTGGTCCTCTTCCCAGAAGTGGAATTGCTGGGTTGAATGGTATCTCTACTTTTAGTTCTTTGAGAAATTTCCAAACTGCTTTCCAGAGAGGTTGAATGAGCTTGCATTCCCACCAACAGCATAGGAGCATTTCCTTTTCGTCATGGCCTTGCCAACACCTGTTGTTTTTTGACTTTTTTTTTTTTTTGAGTTGGAGTCTCACTCTGTCGCCCAGACTGGAGTGCAGTGGCCGCTCCCGGTCACCGCAGCCTTGACCTGCTGGGCTTCCAGCGAGCCTTCCGCCTCAGCCTTCCAAGTAGCTGGAACTACAGGTGCGCGTTACCACACCCAGCTAATTTTTTGATTTATTGTAGAGATGAGGTCTCACCAAGTTGCCCAGGCGGGTCTCGAACCCGCAGGGTCAGGCAATCCACTCACCTCAGCCTCCCAAGGCACGGGATTACAGGCTGAGCCACTAAGCCCGGCTTGACTTTTTAATAATAGCCTTTCTGACTGGTGTGAAAAGGTATCTCATTGTAGTTTTGCTTGGCATTTCTCTGATGATTGGTGATGCTGAGCATTTTTTCATATGTTTGGTAGCTGTTTGTATGTCTTCCTTTAAGAAGTGCCTGTTCATGTCCTTTGCCCACTTTTTAATGAGCAAAAACTAAGAACATTTAATCACGGGAATTTAGAAGACACAGGATATATGCGGGATGTGATCCTTTATGTTAATCTACCATGAAAAGATACTTGTTCTTAGTTTTACTTTGAGATGCTATGCAAAAATATGTTTGTTTAGATGTGGCTACATTTCCTAGCTTGCAGAATACTTGACTGAGAAATCTATGAGCTTTGACAGATATTTTGTTTTACTGTGAGAATGTGCTAGTTGAGTTATTCTAAGAGGAAGGCGAAGTTCTAGCTTTACATGCCATTATCTGTGCATGCTTGCTAGGCTTTTAACTTTGGTGCAGTTCTTTCAAAGATTGCCAAGCCTCAGGGTACCTAGGGAGCATTAAGTACAGGCCATTAAGGGGATAAAGCACGCATGCTTTGTAAGCATGCACACCAAATACTCATATGAAAAAGCACTTGCTTTACGTATTCAGTGATTGAGTTGTAAGCACAGGCACCTCAATGCTTCGTGAGAAACTCATTTCATATTGTTTTATTCGACTACTATTTTACTTAGCCCCTAGAATAACGTATGCATTCCTATAAGCCCAGAAATATAAAGGTGAATATGCTACAGTTCTTGTCCTCGAGGAGCTTATAGCTTAGGGATAAGTCATACATACCTATGTAGCAGCTGTACAGCGGTGAGATAAGTATTAGCCAATTAAAAAGTGTGAAGGGACACTCATATTGTGCTATAAAGAGTGAGTTAAATTATGCCAGTTGAAAAGGTGGGAGGAAGGGCCTTCCGTAAAAAGACCAGCAAGATACGGAGACAGGGATGACAGAGCATGGATTTTAAGCATGAGTCCAGGGTTCCTAGGAGCCATCAGGGACAGAAATGTAGATTTGGGGAATTACTGGCTTTTTGATAGTTACTGCAACTATGGGGGGACATTAGAAGAAAATAATGTAGACAAAATAAGAAAAACCCCAATAATAACAGACAGTTGGGGGAAGAGAAGACAGTGAAGTGACTAACAAAGAAAAGTCAGAGTTTAGAGAAAAGCAAGAGTAGACACGCTGAAGCCAAGGGAAAAGTAAGAAGAAGGGTCGATATGAATATTCTGTGAAAATATGTCTAAAAACACCATCTTAAAACGTTGGTCCTCCAGCATACCAAAGAGTTGTTTTTTTTTATTGTTGTTGTTATTTTAAGATGTTGTAAGATATCACTAAAAATGTAAATGTTCTCATGAGAGACTTTATCCCCTGTGGAAATACTGAGTGTCAAATCAGTCTTTTCTTTAAATGTTGGATCAGCGGCATAATTATAATTTTATAAGGATGCTGAGATTTAATTTTTTTTTTAAGTAGGCCTAGGGTTAGCTGTGGACTACATTGAGAAGTGTATGAAATCAGTTTTGGAATCCTGCCTTTATCCCCAGCCAAATTCTAGAAAAGATGGTCTGCTGGTACTTAAAAGAGAAGTGCTAATAACTCACAGCCAAAGTGAAATCACTCAGAATGGTCTTGCCAAATCCCTCTTTTGAGTCTGATAGGTTGTAAAATCCCTCTTTTGAGTTTGATAGGCAGCACACAGATACTATCCATAGATTTCAGGGAGATGTTTTCCCACGGAGAACTGTACAGTTAGGTGAGCCTTGGGTGATTAAGCAATGAATGTTGACCAAGTGACCATTTGCATATCTGGACAGAGACCTTTGACTCTGCCTCATTCAATACTTTCATAGCAATTTGGATGAAATCCTAAGAAAGAAGTCACGGGAAGGCAGATATCGATTGCATAAAAAGTAGCCCTTTCTCATAGTCACAGCTGTCCAAAAATGATTTGGGCCTGTCAAAGGCAGAGAAGAGAGCTCTTCATCACTGAAGGCATTGGATACTGTAAAATCCCGAATGTTTTAGGGTCATTTTCTACTTATGGGGGGGGGGCGGGGAATTGGATTAGGTGGCCACTGTTTTTTTATTTTTTATATTTTTTATGCTAAGGACATTCTATATGTCCATATAGCCTATGTGTGCTTTCCTTGTGATAATAGTAAAATAAGAAACTTTCTCCAAGAATGGCATTCCCATTGACCTATTCTCTATAAATCTACCTCACTTTTACCCTTTTTCTCTTTTGAGCCTGACTCTTGAAGCAATTATACATCACAAAGCACATTCATAAAGAGTTGTGGGAGAGAATCTCTGGCATATTTAGCATTTTTCACTTATTATCTGTAGCAGATTACATCTCAATGGTTCAACCTTTCTCTATCATTGAAGAAAAAAATCCTATTTTTTTAAGTTCTAAAAAGCAGGCAAATGTTAAGTAAATCATATGTGCAGAGGGCTAAAATAGTGTCCTAGAAATGATTCTTCTTAAGGTCAGGGACACATGCTTATTTTATTTAACTTCTTTCTAGAATCTGCATCTGGGGCACAGCCACTATTATGTAGCATCAGATCGTAACCTACATGCTCCCATATTGCCAGGCTTTGAACTGTCTGCATTAGGGCCACTAATTTACTTCACTCCACACCAATTAGTTAAACCAACTAGGATTTAAATATATGTTTGCTCCTTTTACAAAAAATCTTTACTTCCTGACAATTTCCCTGCTTCTCACTTGATTCATTTAGGGAAATAGACTCATGCCAAGCGTTTGCACAAGAACTTCATTTTAGAATTTCATACATTCTTGGATTCAGCATATCAAAATCCAATTTTTTTTCCTTTTCAGTTATATATTTGGTAAACTACATTAAGCTAAATAATCACATGAGATATTGTGACAATTGAGGATTACTAAATACAGAATTTCACACTTGGCTAATAGCCAATTTTGTCTTCTGTTCCTTTTTTGACATGATTTTCCTGCTGAAAAGAAAATTGACAGGAATTCCATGTCTATATTCTATTTCCCTATTGCTTATTTTACTTTCAGGTACCCTCTTGGGTGCATATAAAATAATCCAGTTAGTCTAGTAGCCCTTTAACCTACATACTGTTTCTGGAAACCAGTTGACATTGATTGTATTTGGAAAATTGGTGACAAAATAACTTTCTTGAAAGGCAGAACAAAGGGTTAGGAGATTTAGGCATCTTCCAATAGCCTATACAATTGACAAAGATTTGTCCCTAGGTGGCTCTTTGACTTACTAGTGAAAAGCAAGTTTCTAAAGAAATGTTTAAATAACATGTGTATTTAGTGTATAACAAAAGCTCTTGCCTTAATGTGCAGGCGACATGGAGAGGCAGTCCATGAATAATAATAATAAAAAAAGTATTTACTTCTCCCTGTAATTACTGTGTCTTTTTGTACTAGTATCCTTCATCTTATTAACATCACAGTAGGGTGGTGTCTCTCAGTGGTCCGGGCAGGCGCCTATCTGCCTTGCTCCTGGGGAGACTTTTCAAAGAGATCTAAGTCTTCAAATACTGTTTGCTCTTTCTTGTGAACTTTACAATGTTCCATCCTTAAAAAAAAGAAAGATCAAATTTGCAAAACAGCAATGCCTAATGTCTCTTGATCAAGAGTCTTGAATTTGCTTCTTTTAAAATCACTTGGGTTTTGCCATAATAAATGTAGGCACCATGTAGAAATGTTAGCATTTATTAATGCCTAATAAAAATCCTCCCCAAATGATGTTGTATGTAAACTTGGACACCTGAGCTTAAACTCTAGAATTTCCAAGTGTTTTCATGAAAAGAATTTCTAAAATATGCAGACTATTTGTTTTTGTTTGTTTGTTTTAACCAAAACTGTGAATCGCCTTATGTTGGCATATCATCAATGTATATATGCAAATTAAATGATTCTTTTACTATTTTAATGGTGTGAAATTTTTTTTTAAAAGTTGTTATTCTGAAAGAGGACTGACTTTAAAAATTTTTGCACTGAAATATGGTTAATGGAGGATAGAAATTTTCTCACTATGAAAACTGGCTTTCTAAGTTCAACTCTATGGCAACATTTTGAAACAAGGAGCTGAGACAATTTACTATAATTTAGATAAAATTCACACTGGTGAGTGAAATGAGGGAGCTTAGATTTGAGTTATGTTTAATTATTTACATTAGCTAAATAACCAGAGCATTTTAAAATTCTGCAATTTTATAGCTAAATTTTATTATATTAAATTGTTATACTTTTCTGTTTAACATTAAGGTTTAGACTGGGATTTTCTCACAGTTTAATTGATTTGGAATATTAACCTGGAGAGGAGGATTTCTGGGTATGAATACTTATACAAGAACCAACTGGTGTGTGATTGAAGCATGGTGAGATGAGACAGTGTACTAAAAGTAGCAGGCTAAAACTTTGTTTCTCTTTTTGGCATTTGAAACATTCATCTTTGAAGGTAATAGACAAATGTCCTTTATCACACCACAGAACGTGACATGCACATTTTCATTTGTCCTTAAAATTAAAACTTTTCTAGAAATCAAAGAATTAAATTAATTGGTTCACAGTAGCTCTTTTTCTCTGGACGTCTTTTCAATTTAAAACTTTTCTCTGGGCATCTGAGTGGATAGCAGGGGATGAAAGGCAATGTGATAGAAACAAAAGAATAACCCAATTTAAAGGAAGACTCCAAACAACTTCTTAAGCACAAAAATGCTAGAGGTCCTTATGAGTGCTGGAGGGTAGGTGGCTGTAGAAAAGGTTAAGAGAGTTCTAATGGGGAATTATGGCGTTCTCCGCCTGCTGATGTTTTTTATAGTGTTTGGTAGTAGATTATTCTTAATGTATCCCCTACTCAAATAGTTTCTTTAGTCTTTATTTTCTGATTATGTGTATTTGTTCCATTTGCCAGTCACTAAGGAGATGGAGAAACAAGTAGGCCATGAAATCCAATATTATTACCAGCAGTGATTAACGGAACCTGACAGAACCAAATTGAGAATGTGGACATCTGAAGACAAACTCATCAGCAGTAAAAAGGTGAGATGTTGTGAAAAATGGCACACACAGATACAACAGCTGCATAACAGACTCTGCAGTGATTACGGCTTGAGCAAACCTGGTTATGCAAGAGGTGTAAGAGGAAAAGCATGTGCAGGATTAGAAGAACTTGCCTCAGAAAGCATGGCAGACTGCAATTGCATTGCTGAATACTTAATTCCAGCCTCAATTAATTTTATCATATAACACCTTTTCTTTTAAGCACATGTGTAGGAGATGGTAAGAGCTTAAGTTAGCTGAAAAATTTTAGAAAAATTTGAAAATCTTGCACCGTCGTTGAAGCCATTTTACATTTTGACATTTTATGCAAATAACGATACATGATGCTTTTGATAATCAGATTGTAATTCCAAGACAGATTGTACTGCAGTGTCATGAATTTGATATCTACAAAGATTGCAACATAATTCTATGCACAAAGCAGATGATCAGTGCATGCCAAGAAAATTAAGATTCAAAAAACATTTCGACATTTGAGGGGTTCTAGATCATCATTATCTAATCAATTAGCAGCATGAAATATTGTAGAAAGCATTTGATTTTCTTGAAGTTTTTAAAAAATCTTGTTAAACTATAGTTATAAATTCAAAAATCTGCAAGTTGTGGTTTTATTACAACCTTGGAACACAAGATCCGGATAGCAAGTAATAGTAGAGCTTTATTTCTCCTACAATATAATAAGCCATAAATGCTAAACCTAATTATATATTAATTAAACGATATTCTGGAATTTAGCTGTGGTTTACTTTCTTAGTTTAATGTGCACTTATAGCTGTCATTAAGTTTGATACTGTTTTATTATGATATGGGCTATAGTGAGCTTTGCTTTAATTGTTGACTGGAGTTTTTATTTGTTTGTTTTAGTTATTTGTTTCTTCCCAATGGGGAAAGTGTGTTGCAGTGCATGCTGTGGACAAAAGGAATTCAAACCTAGGGAGAGTGAACTATCAGGAAACAGAAAGATGTCAAAAACTTCAGTCCCTTGGGGATGGTGTTGAAAATGATGATACAAATTATATTCAGGAAATGCAGACCAAGTTCAATTGTGAGCTAGGCATTGAGATCTCAGGAATTTTTGATTTGAAGAGAAGAGGGCATAAGCTCTACTTTGGAACACTAGAATGAAGGTAATTTCCATGCTAAATAATGAAATGGATTTTTTTCAGGAATTTTGTCTGAAATGAAACAATGACATAGACTGAGAGTCTTTTAGAATAGATAGTAAAGCAAAGCAAATTACGATATGGTTCCAAACAGCTGACTATGATATGGATGAAGGCTCTCCCATGTTTTAATCAGACCTTGCATATGTAGAAAAATTCCTAAGTGCTCAGGAGTTCCAGACAGAATAGAATCATAAAGGTGAGCTAAATGTCTTGGAGTTATTTGAAAGGGAGTCGCTACTTGATACTATCTTGGTGGCTTCTACATGGTAGTGTAGTAGCCCCAATTCACAGCTATTTAAAAAAATCCTTTAGTATAACCAATTTGATTTTTTCTTTCCCCAACCCAATTCACTAATAAAGCTGCCAGATTAAATACAGGGTACCCAGGCCAATTTGAATTTCAGGCAAACAGGAAATTTTATTTTAGTGTAAGTATGTCTCAAATATTATTGGGCTATACTTATACTAAAAAATTATGACTTCTGTAGAAAAAAACAAGAGTAATAAATATTCTAAATTTTTCAAATTCTAGAATATACTCCAATCACCTTTTTGATATAAAAGGTAGTTTAGCTAGCATAAAATTAATTAGAAAAATATTCTTTTGAAATTGAAGGTCTTATACATATATTTACTTTATAACATTTATTTTAGTAGAGAAGAAGCCTGAGGCTAACATTATTTTAATTATTTTCCTTTTAGGATGCTTCTTAGATTATTTATCATTGAAATTTAAGTTTTTATTGAGATATTTCTTGTTGTTGACTTCTGGTATTAAATTTGCCTAGGCAAAACTTAAAGTCTTTAATTTTTTTTCACATTGCTTTCTGCATCTTTGACTATCACTTCTGAACTATTCATTCTTTTACTTCTGCCAAAAAGTTTATTGTTTTCAGTCTGAATCCCTGTTTTCTTCTTTCTTCCCTTCTATTCTTCACTCCATTTTGTTTTCTCTTAATTCCTATTTGTTTTTCTCACAGTGTTGATTTAATATATTATTTTGCAGTTTTATATCAACTTTTATTTTGTTCCTGTGATTTCTTGAGTTTATTTTATCTTAATATTATTGAACATTTATTATATATTTATATATATTCTTATCCAATGCAAGGGCTTTTTTTTTCTTCCTTGTGTGAGTGTGTAGGAAGCTGTTGCTGTCTGTTTTTTTTTTTTCTTTACTATTGTGAAATAAATTTATTTCAGGGCAAAATGATCTTCCTTTAAGTTCCTTTATTTTCCTGTATATTTCAAAAACATTTTTATTTTGCAAATGTTTTTTCTATCTGGTTACTATGACACATAAAGAATATATTTCAAAGAATGGTTATATTAAATTGACTTAATTTACATTTTGGCCAAATGTTTTGTGTGTGACTACAGCTTTAGACAGTTACTTAAAGCAATTTTGATTTTAGTTCTATTGACTTATGTATTAAAGACACGTGGGGGGATTAAAGTCACAGTTGTCTGTTCAAATAAAACCCGAAGAACAAAGATACTGTTTAAAGTATCTCCTCAGTGCTTATTTCTATCATAAATCAATGGCTAAAAATAAAACAAAAAACTGGGTGATGTTTAAAAATTACACTTTCTTTATCAGGTCATGGGTACATGAAAGAAAATTCTTATCCCAAGTCTGAATTCTCTATGATAAAATCTCATTATTTGCCATATTTTTTTCTACACAGCCTTAGTGAATTAAATCCATCATTATATTTCTATTGTGTCTTTACTTGCAGATTTTTCAATAAGGGCAAACTAGATAAAATACCTTTATTGCCATTATTCTCCTTTTTTCGTGCCTTAAATTCTGCTGGGTTTCATAAAATCTCTCCTTGGCTTTAGAAGTTGAGCTAATAGACTTTCTGAACTGGAAAGGGTCTGTGACCCTCTTAGAGTTTCCTCCAATGAATCTGTGACTTTCTGGTCTCCACACTGATCTTTGTATCTATGGAAGTCACTACATTATTTATCCTCCTATTAGAACCCTGTCTTCTGAGGACCTCATGGCAGAGAGTAAATAACTGAAACACGAATGCTCGAATGTGAAATTTAAAACAGGTGATAGGGAGGTGAGCAGGTATACCAGGTGTCCCATGCCATATTCTGACCTTATCCCCTTTTATTGTATGCTCTCTTTCTGTGAATTGCCTGTCAGATCCCCACTGTTTATCCAGAGAACTTCCTTTGCCCAGAATCCTAGTCAGTTCCTCTTTCTGACTGTAACTGAAAGCCTTATTTGAACACTGGTAATGTTTCCTTCAGAATCGTATTTTATCTTAGAAATATGTTGTCACATATCAACTAGTAATTCTACCACCAGCAATGCCACACAACGTTGCCATTTACTGGTCCTATGTCTAGTTCCTTGAGAACTACATTCTATTGATAAACTTTTTGACATTTTATTTTTTGAAAACCTAGTATTTATGACAACGGGTCAATTAATCTATTTATAGCAGTAACATTAGTTTGGAGAGTGGGTTGCAACACAAAAAATCAAATGTGAACTGTTAGGTAGATTACTTGGACTATGTGTTGTCATTGAATTTTTCCATCTTCCTTTGCAGATGAAACTTAATCTCAAATTATAGTAGTTGTTAGAACACAGAAAACAATTCAGATGACTGAATCAGAAGACTTTAAAATAATTTGACCTGCATCTTTGAAAGTATAACTTCTATTTTACCATATTAAAAGAAATAAGCAATTCCTAGGAAACAACTATAACCATTTAGCCATCCATACATGGTATGGAACAAGCTGACAGAATACAAATAAAATTTTAATTATACTATCATGAAGTTGTTTAGACCAGTGTAAGTTTATCTAGAGTGATCTTCCAAACATGGCAATTTTTCACTAAAGAATCTTTCTGAAATATCAACACAATTAAAAATGTTATGTTTCATACAAGAAACATTTTAATACTAGTTAGAATGGGTTTTCTGAAAGGTTTTCATTTCTTAGAAATGTCCATGTTTCAGATGTTAGAAGGATTATCAGTTTCCTCATTGGAGAGTTCATTTCTCTCATAAAGCATGATATTGATGAAATGGAGCAAGTTCCTTCTTAGCCATTTTTTTTCTCTTTAAAGAGTAGACTTTTTTATTTTCCTGTCAGCCAGTCTCCAATTTTATTCAGGTCATCTACTGTTTATCCCATTTTCATATGACACATGTTGATCCAGAGAAAAAACTAATTTGGTCATTTCCTCACTTTTCTGAAACAAGAGATACAAATTATTTTTTTGTTTTAAATACATCAGAAGTTTCTGGTAACAGGACCAAAAAACAAAACAAACAAAAAAAAAAAAAAAAAAAGAAGAAGAAGATGAAAGTATGGCTTTAGCGATTCAAAATAATGAGAGAAAACTCTCTGGGGTAAAAGCTACTTGGAAGTACTATTTGGTTCATTCTCTACCAGTCATGGTATCTCTTGTTGAAAATCATAAGCTGGCCAGACTATGCCCTATGCTCATTATTAAGGAATACTCCATATTTTAAAAAGCTCTTTTAAAACTAGAATGTTATGCTTTTTGACTCAGAGAAGATAAACACTGAAGGTTTCTAAATTATAAAAAAAAAAAGAAACCCAAACAAATCTGAATTCACAGACACTTGACATTTGACTGACCCAAGTTCCATGATAGTGTAATAGAAAGTATTAATGTTCTTTTTTTTTTTTTTTTTTGAGTTGGAGTCTCACTCTGTTGCCCAGAGGCATGCTCCCAGCCACCACAGCCTCGACCTGGGCTCCGGCGATCCTTCTGCCTCCGCCTTCCAAGTAGCTGGAACTACAGGCGCGCACTACCACATCTGGCTGATATTTATTTATTTATTTATTTATTTATTTATTTATTTATTGTAGAGATGAGGTCTTGCCAAGTTGCCCAGGCAGGTCTCGAACCCGCAGGCTCAGGCAATCCACTCACCTCAGCCTCCCAAGCGCGGGATTACAGGCTGAGCCACCGAGCGCGGCTGGTATTAATGTTCTTAAGTAAACAGCTTGATGTTCGCCATTTCATTGATTTAGAGTACCTCAGTGATTGGTACCACATTTGACAGATAGCTTTCTGTCTTAGTTCATTTGCATTGCTATAAAGAAATACCCAAGGTTGGGTAATTTATTTTTAAAAAGGGTTTATTTGGCTTATGGTTCTGTAGGCTATGTAAGAAGTATAAGTACCAGCATCTGCTTCTGGTGAAGGTTTCAGGCTGCTTCTACTCATGGTGCAAGGTGAAGGGAAGCCATCATGTGCAGAGATCACATTGCAAGAGAGGAAGCAAAAGAGAGACTGGAGATACCAGGCGCTTTTTAACAACCAGCTCTCTCAGGACCTTACTTACTCCCCATGTCCAGAAAGGGTATTAATCTGATCATGAGGGACTCACTCCCATGTCCCAAACACCTTCCATTAAGACCCACCTCCAAATTGGGAATCAAATTTCAACATGAAATTTGGAGGTGTCAAACAAACCAAATTATAGCAGTTTCTTAAGAATTTTGTTGACTTTTAATCTATTAGCTATTAATTTATGTTATTTCACATGTATTGGTCTATTTATTAGAAACTATAATGCTAAATTATATTGTATGGATCATGTTCAAAATTAATAGAACCTTATACCTAAAGTTGGAATACATTGGTTCTTTCATTTTAGGAAATATGTTCAAGTAATATGAGATCAAAATAGTTCAAAGTAGTAAATACAGAATTGAGGATTCAAATCTCTGTTACTAATGCTGATTCACAGTAAGATGTGAGAATTTTTTTCTCCCTGATCTGTTGTGAGTAATTATAGTAATGAGACACCTTGAAAATGTAAGCTGTTAATTAATAAGGCTATGTCTAATTGTAGCTGCTTTATACCAGTGTCTGGCATTTTGAACAGTAATCAGATATTAATATGCTTCACATATACAGAGTTTTAACTACCATCTCTCCATAACTGACTCTTAATCCACCCTGTCTGTCTATCTCTCCCTATACTTAGTCAATCAGGTCTCTTCTATCTCTTATGATAATTACTTTTTATAATGTTTTTATCACTAGGAAAGTTGTAGTTTATTTTCTTCCCCAAGTCAGTTTAATTTACATCACTTTTATTTGTCACATTTAATCTTTGCCTGTTTTCAAAATGAAAATCTCAATTGTTCTTTGAATCTGTCTGCACTTACTTTCAATGTAATAAATGTAATGTTTCAATCACAGGTTAAGTGGACCCAAGTTGTAGAAAGTTTTGATAGGGATACTCAAGTGTTAAATGGGAACTACTTTAAAGCCAGGTGAAATGCCAGTTAACATTAAAATTAATCAAGCAGTTAGAAGTTCAAGACTATAACTTGAGCATGATATTCATCTTTCTTTCTGCCAAAGATCTCGTTGAGATGACAGAAATTATAATTTTAAAATAATAAAAATTAAAACTGCAAACAAGACTTCATTTTGAGGAATTCCATGAAAATAGAAATCAGATGGAGTTGAAGTGATGGAAAAATCAGAAATGAGAGCATCATAGTCAATTTCATCACTTTTCCCCCAGAACTACCAGGGAAGCTTTTAAGAAAAGCACCCTCATAAAAAGAGTAGCCTGGCCAAAGACAATTACCAGGAGAAAGATAATTACCAGGGAAATCCATTAGCAACTGCATTCGAGACAGCTATTCCTCCTGCATGTGCAAAGAAGCTCTCCTTCATGACTGTGGTAAAGCCCTGAATGATGCTTTCTCTAAAGAGGTGGCAACTCTGTGAAAGATCGGTCAGTACTCATAAGCGGATCTTGAACAACTATCGCAATACTATTGGAAAAGGATTGACAATAGCGGGAAACTGCGGGCCAGATGGTGGGGAGGTGGGATGGCAGTAGTGGGAAACTGCCTGGGGAAGGGGAGGTCACACCTCATCAACAAGGGTACCTGCACAATGAATTTTGTATACCTAACCCTGAATTGTACCCCACAATTTTAAAATAAAAAATTTAAAGGTGAAAAAAGAAGAGAAAAAAAAGAGGTGACACCTCCTAATTTGCATGGGATGAATGAACTCCTAGAGCCGGGAGCAGAGAGAAACAGGGTAACCTCCGCAGCTGACAAAAATGAACACAACCCTACCCGCGCGCACACACACACGAACACACACACGCAAGCTGGTATACTGAAATGGAGCTATTGCTGAATTTTGAGCAGTTGCACCCAGAGCTGTGGAAGGTATCCACTTGCTAGCTTGTTTGCCCTCGTTTTTCTGCTTTTGGACACACATTATCCCTCTCCACAGAACAGTAGCCAATCTTCATGTTAGAGAAGTTGACTTTTTTGAGGAGAGAGGGAGGAGATGACATCTAAATGCAGAGGAAATCCAGGTCATTTAATCATCTAGAGCTTCATTTATAAATGCATAGACATCAAGGGCACCAAGCTGTTAAGAAAAACAAGTAGAATAAGAAGAAGCACACAGATAAAAAATTATGCTATAATCACAAATAAAACTGAGATAATACTGAACAGGGAAATTAAGATTTCAGAAGATATCACTTCCAAAAAGGAATGGAAAAACATAGAATGGAAAAAATTTTTGAAAATTAAACAATATGACTGTCAAAGTACAAAATGTAGTAGATAGAATGAATAATGGAATAAGCATGGCTGGAAACAAAATTGGTTATATGGAAAATAAAGTTGACAGAATCTCCCAGAATTTAGACTAAAATTTATGGATGAAAAATAAAAAGCAAGTCTAACAAATCTTCAAGGAAACTCTATAGAAAAGGAAATAACTGTAAAAGCTCATAGGAGACATTCTCCTCAAATAGTAGAAAGTTGAGCTCCCAGGAGACCTTGAGGGTTAACTGAATACTAAGAAAAACTCACACAAAAAAAGTGTGGAAATATCTTAATTTCAAAATTCCAAGGGAAAAGAACAATTCTTAAAGGCTTCTGGAGACATGTAGATAATTTGTTTATAACAGAAAAAAAGACTAATAATCTTAGCAGCTCTGAATACTAGAAGGCAATGCGACAAGGACTTTAAAAATATAGCAAAAATGAATACCACCTTGTAATTCTCAACTATAGTTCAAATGGCCTATTACACATTATTCAAGAATTTACATTTTGAACATGTATAAACCCAGGCCATTAAAGATAATACCTTATAGAAAAAAATTACCCAGCAGGTACCCAGGATAAAAGAAAAAAAGAGTATGAATAGACTCACATGCCAGAGAAATGGTTAAATATGCCCTGGAGAATGTTTGAAGAAAGAGTTGGGAAGGGGAGAGAGGATTTTGAAAGCAATTTTTATTTTTGTTGTTGACACAGGAAGAATTAAGGTGCATTTTGTTTAACTCTACATCAATAATCACCAGTAGAGCTAAAAAGAAATCTACTAGAGATTAACTCTTGGAAGTGATTCTGGGGACAGAAGATATTTGAGAGATTTTTACTCTTCTATCCTGTATTGCTGGAGATTTAGTTCACTCTGTATGTGCATCATTTTGTAATGATAATGATGATAAAAATAACTCATTTTAGAAAGTAAAAGCCCCATGTCTTTCACTTTGGTCAAAGAAAGCATGTGAAACAATTTTAACAGTCCTTTCTTTAAAAAAATGTATTGATGTTTTAGATATTTTTTCATAAGCAATTGAAAAATATCAAGGCAAATAGTAGGAGGTTTTATTAAGGATTGTGAATAGATGACAACAAGAGGGGCAGGAGACTGAAACAATTACTCTAGGATAGGAGGATTTAGAAAGAAAATGTGTTGTATTCAGGCATGCAGTTCTTGCACCATTGAAAACATTGCAGGCACGGTCGGTTTCATGGTCTGTGACCAATGCAGTTACTCAGAGCCCCTAACCCAGTGGAGTCCTTTGTTTGTGGTTTAATACTCTGTAGTTGCAGGCTTGATAGTCTTAATAATTTTGTCTTTCTATTTGTGTTTTGTAAATGAAGTCCAACAAAATGATAGAGCGTGCACTGGGGACTTGAAGCCTCAGAGTCTCACGATGGCTACTGCAACCCAGGTTGCGTTGGTGGGAGATGTCTGCATTACGTCCATGCTCTCTGTTTCTGTGAGGCACTTGGGTGTCAGCATAGGAAAAGTAGAGGTTAGGCAAGTGTCTCGTGGTATCTTAGAATGAAATAAGGCCGTGACTTATCTCCTTCCCAGGCTGGTAGTGCTGCTGTCTTGCATTCATACTCCCCATCTGGGTACCAGTGCATCCCAGCACGGATGCTGTAATCTGTTAGGCTACACCTGTCTGCTGTGGGTTGGAGTCACAGGCCCATGGGAAGAAAAGCTTGACTTCTCTTCCTCAGCTGGGATCACAAATTTTAATTTTGCTGTAGGTCTTGCAAATTGTGTAGCCATCCCCAAAAGGAAATTTCATGGAAAACAATAGCAAGACATCCTTGGGTACTATCCTGCTGTTTCTATTGGGGTCGTGATTCTGGTTTCCTATTGTCAAAAGATAATGGAGTGTAAGAAATTCTTGTTGATCTTCAGTCCAGTATTTCTGACACATAGCCACTTCTGAGTTTCTTTCTTTCTCATTCTCAGTAATATTTTCTCTTCTTAGACTGGGGACCATACTGTTGCCAGTTTCAGAAAGTATCCTGCTTACCTTTCTGCCTGTCCCAGTTCTAATTACCCAGTGGATTCTTTCCTACCAAACTCCTCTCTTTTGATAATTTTATTTACAAGCATTTTGACTTCTGTTGAAGGCTGGCCTTGTTTTTACTTTTATTTCTCCCAGTTCCATTAATTTATTCTTCAGACTTGCATAGTCTTTTCTTCCTCATCCCTAATCTAGTGATAGGATGTAATCTTATCTGCCACAAGAACTAAACCTAGGTAGAATTTTACATTTTTGCTAGTATTTATTTTTTCTCAAGTCATTTTTTATTTTTGAAATGGCATTTTTCAACATGTCATTGCTTGTTATTTGAGCTTATATTGAATGCTTTGTCTAAATCAAAATATAAATTTCCCCCCAAATTTGTGATCTCTTCTATGCTCTTAATAAAACTTATTTCTGCTGATGTCTATTTAGGTTTCATTTGAGTACCTACCTTTTATAAAGCCCAGTACTGGGAACTGGCAACTTACATGTGAAACTCTTCTCTTAGAATTTTTCAGAAAAATGCTTCTATTTGTTTGAAATATAAGGAAAATATATTCTTGCTTATAAACTATGCTATGGACTAAATTATGTTCCCCCACCTTATTCATACATTGAAGCCCTAACCTCCAATGTGGTAGAATTTGGAGATGGTGTCTTTAGCAGTAATTTGGCTAGATTCAGTCATGAGGATGGTGAGGACCTCATGATAGAATTAGTGGCTTTATAAGAAGAGGAAGAGAAAGAGATACCCCCCATTCCTCGATGTGCATATACCAAGAAAAGAAGGTGACTGTCTGTGGGTCAGGATAAGAACCCTCACAATCACTTCGATCTTGAACTTCCTAATCTCCAGAACTCAGAAATAAATTTCTGCTGTTAAGCCACCTAATCTGTGGCATTTTGTTATGTCAGCCCAAGGTGACTAAGATAAACTACAACAATTTACATCTTTTTTTTTTTTCATTTTGGTGTTTAGTGGACTATTAAGCATATTTCTTTTCTTTTCTTTTTTCTTTTTAGAAAGTAGGATTTACTGAGAGGACAGAAAAGCTCCCACAGTGGGAGGAGACCTGAGGGGGTTGCCCAGCATATTTCTTAAAAAGTTAATATCAATGTTTCAAGTATTACCATTAATATTTATTTCATACTTTCTCACCTAGATGCTAGAATGACCCAGATTTCCTACTCTAGTGGAAAACTACATTAGCAAACAGGAAAGAAGAAAGAATGAAGGTAAAGTGGGAAGAAGAGAGTATGTTAGAAATATTTGCCACCTTCTAAGACAGAATTTGAAGAACACTTCAACAAACTTAAAAGAGTGTCTGGACTTCATGTTCTTTGATCAAAATTCACTGAGATTCAGGCAATACTATAAATATATTCATGGTAAAGGCAAAAAGGAAGAAATAAATGTTGTACTTACTGTATCTTCTATGTGCCAGGGATTGTACTAAATGCTTTACATGTGTTGTTTTATCTTCACAATCTATCTGGGAGGTGAATATTAATATCTCATTTATATAAAGGGGATGCTCATTTTCCATGATTGGACAACTTAAGAGTGATATAACTCAGCTTCATTTGTAAGTCTGTTTGATTTAGTGATACTCTACCAGCCAGATAATTCTCTTCTTTCTTATTTATATTTGCTTTGTTTTCCTTATAAACTTGGTGGACTAATACTCAACTTTAATTTTGATGAGACAGCCTGCTGTCTGACCTGTAAGAACCTTACCTTTTCTCTTAGGAGTCCTCTTAATTTAAAGAGCTGCCAGTCTATGAAGGGTCAGTAATCTTCTTCCTGTTGAGTTATCATGCCTCATACAGTTTGTTTTATGGCTTCAGATTAGAGTCAAAGTCCTTTTTTGTTATTCATTGCCTTGTCTCAATAAGGACAGAGTTGGTTAATGTTTTACAGGGAAGATCCCCAGTGGTCACATTCTGGCATGTGAAAAAAATTGGATTTATTTATCAATATATAACCAGCTGTGTGGGAGGTGTCTTCCCTCATCTCTCTTTTTCCTTGTTAGTTAGTTGATTTGGGAACAATGAGAATAATGAGGAAGAAGACACACATTTCTGTTTTTTTGTCCTTCAAAGAGAAGAGTTTTTCTGGGACCTACTTTCCTAATTCTGCTCCTCATAATCCCAATTTAAAAACGTTTAATTTAGAAGATCATAGATAAAAGCTCAGCCAAAATCAAGGTGAGAGAGAAAATTGTGAGCCATGTCAACTGCTGGTGCAGTTATTCTTTGTAATATTCCACTGACCTCTTAAACTAAACGACATGGCCCTACATGTAGGGTAGATTCTGAAGCAGCAAAATGGAAATAATGACAACTTAACACCACCAGCCACAACTTAAGTGCTTGAGCATGTTATTTTAAAGGACTACTCAGAAATTATCTTTCTAGACATTTTTTCTTGAAATTCCTGGCAGCTCTCTGTCCTAGGACTCTTTGTTTTCACTTATTTTTTCTTACTTTTAAAATTTTACTCAAAACATTTATTTAATGCTTATTATGTAGCAAACTTTAATTCCATGCATAAAATACATCAAAAGCAAGACAATAATCATCATCGAGTCCCTGGTTATTATTTTTGTGACAATGTATTGCATCTGGAAGAAAGCTGTTGTCTGAATTCAGCTTTACCTTTTTAGCTTTAAAATAATTTTTATGGTAGCTGGACAGTTTCACTTTTTCTGTGACTTCATTGAGTTGCTCCTATGTTAGTTTGCTAGGTCAGCCTTAACAAAGTACTACAGACTAGATGGCTTAGACAAATAAAATTTATTTTCACACAAGTTGAGGCATCAAGTCTAAGATCAAGGTGTTGGCAGTGTTGGTTTCTTCTGTGGCCTCTCTCTTTTGCTCGTAGATGGCTGTCTGCTCCTTGTGTCTTCACATGGTTTTTCCTCTATGTGAGTATGTGTGTTAATTTCCCCTTCTTTTAAGGACACTAGTCATAGTATAGTAGGGTCTTTCCTAGTGATCTCATTGTATCTTAATGACCAATTAAAATATGCTGTCTCCAAATACAGTCAATTCTGAGATACTGGGGGTTAGGATTTCAACATATGAATTCTGGGGGTATCACCCATGAATTCATTCCATAACATCCCCCGACATCTAATCGGAAATCAACAACCAGAGTGATGCTTGCTAAAAAAGTCAGATTGGGCTACTTCTCTGCTCACACTGTTTTGCATGGGCCTATCCAGTGCCTACAGCAGTGCCTGGAATAGAGTAAACACTCATTTTCTATTTCTTGAAATGAATGTTCATTTGTTAGTGTGCTTCTAAAAGTTTAAATCGACACAAAACTTTCATCAAACGTAGCTCTGTCCACTTTTTCTGTATGGCGCATGTAATAACCAAGTGTGGTTTTCTAAACTCCTGGTTTGTGCTAATGAATATATATTTTGTATCTTTACTGCATTCTAAAGAGAACTCAAATGGCACAGAAAAGTCAAAGATCAAAGAATTCACAATTATGCCCATTAGTCTTGTACAAGTAAGTTGTCCTACATACTGTGGGCAGCACACTTCTCAAAACCACATGTAATTGATGCAACATTGAATTCAAAATACCCATAAAAAGTCGAACAGGTTTTCTATTTGATGTAATTCTCTGGATTTCAGAGGAAATGTGCATCAAACTTTATATTCTTAAAGTATAACTTAGTGCTTTTAACAGCAGGCTTGGTAACTAGTTGGGCAATTAAGGGACTGTAAATTATAATTTTAACTCAGATAGACATCCTCTCTAACACCTTGGGAAGTCCATTTACCATTATTTCCTCTATTTTCCCATCTATAAAATAAGTCTAAAAATAGATTCTCTATAAACTTGCTGATGAACTAAAGAAAGACAGGTTTAGAAATGGAAGAGACCTTGCAAGGTTATCTGGCTAAGTGCTCGACTTTCAGGCATCTTAATTTCATAAGGATAGAAAGTTGTCTATCCTTTATTTTATTCTTGAAAATTTTTAAAAGCTTGATATGTTTTAATGATATATTAATAGAATCTTACATGAAAAACATTACGCGGTGATTTCCATGTATAAATATACATTGTTCAGGAAGACAAAACACTAACTAATGTCTGCTGCAGAAGTGAACATATTAACCAGCTGCAGCTTGGTTATGTCCTAAATTCCAAGGTCAATTATTAACATATATATATATATATATACATATATATATAGAGAGAGAGAGAGAGCCAGTCTCGCTCTGTCACCCAGACTGGAGTGCAGTGTCATGACCTTGATCTCCTGGGCTCAAGAGATGCTTCTGTCTCAGTCTCCTGAGTAGCTGGGGCTACAGATGTGTGCTCCCAGCAATTTTTTTTTTGTAAAGAAGATGTCTTGCTATGTTGCTCAAGCTGGTCTTGAACTCCTGAACTGAAACAATTCTTCCGCCTCGGCTTCCCAAAGTGCTGGGATCACAGGTGTAAGCCACCTGTGCCCAGTACATTAACATATTTAAAGTAAGGTGATCCACTTTCATAAAAACTATTAGGACTTGCAGGTCTTAATTCAGGAATCCATCACTTGACCTCTTTTCCACAGACCTCATTTCAGGTTTGGAACTGAGTGTTTACATTCTTTTCCCTTTTTGAAATCATATTTTCTTAAGAGTGCTGTCTTGTATTTCTTTTTTCTATTTTGTTGCCTTTTTTCCCCCTTCTCTCTTTAATGCATACCTTGTTACTAACAAAACCATCAATCAAACCCTTTATACATTTTTACAGTTCTGCATCTCTGTTATCCCAAAGGGATTTTATTCCTTCAATATTTACTGCTGGGCCACATTTATTCATCTTATCTCTTTGGAGAAAAGAAATATCACATATCCTTTCTCTATAGA
The DNA here is from genome assembly GCA_963574415.1 of Tarsius wallacei. Lineage (NCBI taxonomy): Eukaryota > Metazoa > Chordata > Mammalia > Primates > Tarsiidae > Tarsius > Tarsius wallacei. Next base: position 1,352 of record CAUYQG010151165.1, on the reverse strand, counting down.
TACCGTTTTGTGCTGCACTCTTCCCTAGGGACTCTGAGGGTACTGGAGTTCATAATTCTTGAGAGGCTGCACATTTTAGAATGGTGTTACCTCGGTGGCATAAAAGAGTGGTTCCCAATGTGGATGTAGGAGGAGGCTGCCAAATCACTGCCTCAGAATGTTACGTGCTAAAAAAAAATTATTCTAACACTTGTTAAAACAATAATGAAGACTTGATTCAGGACTATTGTGACAGGTGTCAAGTCCATTGCAGTAGAGGAGAGAGAGAATGGGCTCAATTCCGATTATGATAAAATGAAGTAGGAATTTATAGCCAAGGAGCAGGTTGAGGGGGAGGGCAGTCATCAGTGGGTGGAAAATTAATAAGAAGAGACATCCAAAGCAGGGGTTTCTATCTGGCTGGCTTAACAGGTTTCTTACTAAACCTGTGCTATATATGCCCAGCAAAGATAAGGTGGGAGGGGTATTGGGGCCCTCAAGTTTGAGACTCAGTTAAGAAGAATGCTCAAATCAGCCTGTCTAAAGTTTGGTCAAGGAAAAAGTCTTTGTCAGAATGTCACAGGGAGTTTTGTTTTGGATGAGAGGTGTGGGGGGAAACAAGCCTGTCCTGGGTAGTTCAAAACAGCAATCCAAATGATTTTGATATTGATTGATGCCCTGATTTGTGAAAAACTGGCCTAAAATGTATTCGTTAATTTCCTGAAACTGTCAGCTAGTTTCAGCTATGTACATATTTCTTAATGCATTGGTTCTCAATCCTGGCTACATATTAAAAAAATCTGGACAGCTTTTAAAAACTATGTATACTTGGGTACCCCTCACCATCCCAGTCTTACTGTGAGAATTTAGGTATTAGTAATTTTTAAAGCTCCCTACATATTTTGATGTGCAGCCAGGGTTGAGAACCATGTCTCTAATTGGATACTACAAAGTTAAGACAAATTAATTGCAAATGTCTCTTCTGTCTCCTGGAAAAGAAAATAAGTTCAGGTCTTCATTCTGTACTTATATTTAATAGATTCTTAAGGTTTTCTATCCTATATGGCTAAACAATCAACATTCTCTTACATTTTTCTCACAGAAAATATTTTCCACATTTTTACCATCTATGTAGGGACCGATGCGAACTTCTTTATATCTTTTTCAGTCTTGAAACCCTACATCGACTAAGGTCTGACTTATTTCTGATACAGTAAAAAATATTTCCTGGTCCTTGCATGACTTATTCAAATAAATGAGTTGCTCAAGTTCAAATTGCTATTTCTCAATCATCTTTGTATCAGATTACCTTTTATTTCCAAAGGAATTGTATGAGTAAGAAGGCAGTGAAGCATTTAGGGGTTAAGGGCCTG
>CAUYQG010151164.1:0-40184 GCA_963574415.1 Tarsius wallacei | reverse complement strand
CACCCAGACTGAAGTGCAGTGGCCGCTCCCGGCCACCGCAGCCTTGACCTGCTGGACTCCGGTGATCCTTCCGCCTCAGCCTTCCAAGTAGCCGGAATTACAGGCATGGGCTACCACGCCCGGCTGATTTTTTGATTTATTGTAGAGATGAGGTCTCGCCAAGTTGCCCAGGTGGGTCTCGAACCCGCGGGCTCAGGCAATCCACTCACCTCAGCCTCCCAAAGCACGAGATTACAGGCTGAGCCACCGAGCCCGGCTTTTAATTCCAGTTTTTAGTGAGAATAAACAATGCTGCAGCAGATGCCCTTCTATGTTATAAATTCATATAAATTTTTCCTTTAATTTGTGGACAAAATTTCTACCTCTATTTTATGAGAGAGACCGCTAGGTATAGAAGTGTTGAGTAGAAGAGAATATATACTTTGAATTTCTAAAGATATTGCCAGAGTTACTTCCCAAAATGCTATAAATCTTAATATCCCCACTCCCACCACTAATCTGTCTCATGCTACCCTTTCCTTTCTATACCTGTCCAATGAGCATGCAGGAATAACTCATTGTTATTATAATGTGAATTTTTCTCTGTTATTTTGAATTTGTGCACCTTTCACATATGTTGGCTATTTAAACTTGTTTTTTTATGAATTATCTATTCACATTGATACCCATTTTTAATTGGATTGCTCACCTTTAAATAATATAGAAATCGTTGCTTTGTCATCTGAGTTGTCATTGTATTTTTTGTGTTCCATCATTGCCTATTGATTTTTATGAAATGCTTTTCCATAGAAGTTTTAAATTTTTAGATAGTCAAATAGTTCTATCTCCTGTTATAGTTTTTGGATTTCCAGTTTTGCTAGGAAGACCTCAGAAATTAATCTGTTGTTAATTCATTCTCATAGATTTTTAGCAAAGTTTCATTTTTTTATTGCTGAGTTATTTTTCATATGGATATATTTTTTGTTGAATAGGACATTTTTTTATTTACATCTGAATAGCCAGTTGACTATTAGGTCAATTTTGAAAAACAGAAAAACAAAGAACCAGGGTCATAACCTCTCAGATTCTAAGGAATGCCACAAAGCTGCAGTAATTATAAGGAATGCTATATTAGTACAAAAACACACCAATCAATGGAACAGAACAGAGAGCTCAAAATAAGTCAATATTTATGCAATACGTGACTTGCTACAATGTTGACACCAAAAATAAATGAGAAAATATGAAAGATGGCATATTTAGTAGATGGCCTTCAAGAAATTGGTTCATACAGAAAAATAAAGCGAAAACCAAAAATGTATTTCAAGTGGGTTAAAAACTTGAATATGAAAGTGAAAATAATAAAGAAAAGAGAAGAAAACATAGAGGAATATCTTGATGATCATGGGGCAAAATATATATAAACATATATTTTATATATGTATATATCCAGATGTATATCTTCATGTTTTTTATATAGAAAGCATGTATATACACATAGTTCTGTATATGTAAATATCCATATATATAGAAATATAGTGATATATATATATTTATATGTATACATATAGAAAGCTGAGTAATAATAAGTTTTGAAGAGAATATAGACAAATAAGAGCTTTCATAGGAGCAGAACTGATTAGGGTGAAAGCAGAAAGATTTTTCTGGAAAGCAAATTATACTTAGTGAAATTATGAATTATCATATATTAATCCCACTATAATATATTCCAGGGAAACTCCTGAAATTCCTATAAGAGATGTGTACAAGCAGACAATTTGCTAATAGTTGTGATAGTTGGAGCTTTCTTATGATTTTGTCGCAATCAGAATTGAGAAATACAATGATAGTGGGTACATTTTATGGAATTCCACAAAGCAGTTAGAAACAATGTACTAGAAGTACATGTGCCACTGTGGATAGCCCTTAAAAGCATAAGGTTGCATGACAATAATTTTTAAGAAAACAGAATGAGATCAGTTTAATTGCATAATACCATCTGCATAATACCAGTTGCAAACAGTTAAAGTGTGCGTATATATGAATGTATATGTAAAGACATGTATGTATGCAACATACATAAAACATACTATATATTTTACACATGCAAGAACATGTGTCAAAAATATTAGATTGGTTGTCTATAGGGTAAAAAGAATGGGAATGGAGATTAGGAATAAGGTAGAAAATGAAATAAAACAAAAAAGGGAGCTTGCTTAGAAGAATGTCATGTTGTATCACACACTGAAGTGTATGATTAATTCAGTTCTGTAACTCAGATAAACAACCAAAACAGGGTGGTCAGAATACTTAAAGGCCAGACTTCTTTGTCACTATACAATGCATGCATATAACCAAAAATGATTTGTACTCGTAAAGCTATTGAAATAAATTTAAAAAATTTTTAAAACCAATAAAACAAAGGAAAATATTGAATATAGATCAATTAATCCCCTCACTTTTCAACTCTGGAAACCGAAACCCTAAGAGATTAAGCTCCCTGCCCAGATCATATAACCAGTTAGTATCATAACAACACAAACTCTAGGTATACAGACCATGTGACCCCATTGCTTCAAGCAATGTTTACAGCATAAAAGTTGTCAGGGAGTCCAGCACACAACAAAATGTACCCACCACATAATTTCAATCAACATAGCATAGGTTTGCAGTGGTAGATGTCTTGGGTTTTGTCTGTTCAACCTTCTTCCTTTGGAGACTTGCCCTTCCCTAGTTCCATATGTTTCTGGGGGTCTGCGAGTCCCAGGAACTCTTTCATAATTGCCATCACCACCAAGATGGGCAACTGATCCAAACAAATCCAATTATACCGTCTCCCAAGGAATTGACTCTTGAACAGAACACGGAAATTGATATGGGTGATAGCCCCAACCAAAAGAGAGAGCCCTGAACTCCTGCTTCTCAAATGGCTGGAGCAGATGTTCCCGTCTTTCTCAAAGTCTGCTAGTTCAGCTCTTTTTTGGATTGTGTTGCCTGCCCAGCCTCCCCCACCCCCAAAATGTTTGTGTTGACTAAATTACGCTGTGTTGTTGTTAGCATGTCTAAAAGTAATATGCTAATTACAGTAAACTTGAAACATTCAATAAACAGTCATGTTTCATGGTGCTTCGGAATGTGACTGGGCTGTGGAGGGGGTTGATCTGGAAGGCCCGTGTTTCTTCAAACAGATTTCCATGAAAGTATGATTTTTAAAAAGAAAAAAAAAGACTTTTTACTCTGTAGCAAACAGAGAATTTCAAATCCATTCCACTGATCAGTCATGCCAAAAGAGATATTTCAGTGTCTTGATGTTTGGAGGCACATTCAGCGTGCTGAGTGTTAACGGATATCTGGAATTACGTGAATGTGAACCTCTCTGACATTTCTCTGTCTTTGTTCTCTCCCTCACTACCACCTTTCCCACCTCTCTCCTCACTGGATAGAAAATATAAATCACAATAACCTACCAGTAGTAGGTAGACAAGGGTGTAATATTTTTTGGATGATGGTATAGTTCCTCAGGAAATATTTTTTGAACACTTTCTCCTTTTTCCACTATTGAATTACTGCCCATGTGGCGTCTGCTACAGAAAGTAATTAAATGAATAAATAAATACACTGAGAAGTAAAATCCTGCTATATAAAACACAAATCATAATGGCCAAATGCCTGTGTTGCTTGTGTTTCATGGAACTCAAAATATTTCACACATGATCTCACTTAGTTCATAATAGCCTCAAGAGATAGGTAGATAACCTTTGGTATGCAATACCTTTTCCTTGGATGTCTAGAACATTCTGTGCACTTTCTCCTCCTTGTATTCTTACATGGCAACAAGATGACAAGGACTAGCTCCCTTGCTTTACAATAATGGAGAAACAGTCTCAAGAGGAAAAATAATTTGTCTGCTGTAAAACTGTAATTTGGCAACAGAAGTAGATTTTGTGCTACTCAAAGTATCTTCCATAAAAATCACTTAAGGAGATGAGAAAGGATGCTTAGTTCAAAAGGAATGAAAAGTGAGACAAAAGAGAGTAGAAATTGATAGTCTCCTCCATTCAAGTTATTCAACTACCTTCACCAAATAAACTAGAAAAAAAAACTCGTGATAGCTAAGACTCACTTCCAGGAGAAGTGAGTACATTTTACTTCCTTCTTTCTCTTCTCCTTATGTTGGGTAAGGTAGGAAGGTGGGGGAGGGGAGAATGCCAGACAGACAAGGCAGCTGTCCAATTGCTTGAAAAGTAAATCAGCCCTGATTTGAGGTTTGTTTCATGCAATTAAAGGCAGAAGAAGTTGCCCATGCCTCTGGTGGAAATGACTGTCAGTCTCCAATATGGGTTGCCTATTGACATGGCTTTGCAATGAAACAGTGAATACTTGAAACCATCAGTGTCCTTAGTGGGAGTAACGAATACTAGCTATTACCTGAAGATCTCTGACATACCTTATTCCACCAAAATTTGAATTTTTTTCAAAAGGCGCTGGAGCTCAGCATATAACTCTTGCCACAAAAGCAAAGCCAACACATTTAAATTATTTCTCTTAATCAATTACCCCAGACAATGAAGGAGCTTTTGTACCAATGCACTTCACATGCTCTTAATAAATAGAAACTAATGATTTTGAGATTTCTGTGATGTATTTTTGAGCTAAAACATTCTCGTATGCATTTATACAGTGTCTTTATCTTTGCACCGACAAATAGCTTAGCAAAGATAAAAAAAAGTGGCCGCCCATAACAATAACAAAACAAACTGTGTGTGTATCTGGAAAAACTCTTTTGAATAAGAGAAATGGTCACTTGTCAAATGTCATATGGAAGTTATTTTGGTGAATCATATACCTATTTCTACTAGGGAAGCACGTCACTTGGAATACTTTGTGCTAGGACAGGAAGGGAGCCTTTCTAAATAAAAATGGAGCAATGAAGAACATTTCCTTCCAGCCATTTACTGTGTCTCTAAATGCATTTCTACCTGGTTTTGTCTATAGAGATAATCAACTTATCAATTAAGTAGTAAATGTGCTATAAGTATTTACGTAGAACCTTTTTTTTCTGGGCCTTTGGATCAGAAATGGAACTGATATTAGAGAAATTTAAAAATTCAGCATTTTCAAAGAAGTTAGAATGCAACTACCTGAAGAACCTTGCAGCATATCGTTGGTACTCCGCTCTATCACTTTGGATCCCTTTTAACATTTCTGTGCCAGACGCCCTCACCCCCACATCCATCTCTAGCTTCCAATGTCCAACATCCCAGACTCTTCTCAGAGGACTGCCCTCGGACTCCTGGAAGCACTGCTTTGCCCCCACACAATAGAAGGTCGTTCCTAAGAATGTATTCCCCTTGTCCTCTCCTTCCTCCTTCCCCTTGTCCTCGCCTTACCACAGTCCTTAGCAAATGACTACCTGGTGCTGGACTGCCAACACCCCCAGTTTCTTTGCCTAGGGTCAAGACACTCAGCAGTGTGATGAGTACTCCAAACATCTCCTTTAGGATCAGGCTGAGGCCCAGGAAGACATGGTCTGAAGTCCCACCTGCCTTCCCTGCCCAGTTTCCTCCACTCCCTTGCCAGCTTCCCTGAAAGTAGCTCCTTCATGAATCACTTGACCACAAATCCACTCTGTGCCCACTTCTGAGGAAGCTAACCTAAGACAGTAGCTCAGAACAACTGATAAAACAACACCATTCACATTCCCTACTAACCTATAATTAGTGGTATGTGTGTATATGGACTATTTGAAAACAGAGTTTTCTGTGAGTTAGTTTATACTAACCAACCAAAATTCCACAGTCTACTAATTACCTTCCTAAACCTCTTCTTCAAAGAGAATATAAAGCTAAACATCATCCTACTGCATGTGAATATCAAATTGAAAATTACAAGAATACAAATTCATGGAGATTTAAAAAGCATATTTAGCTTTGTACCAGTTTTGAAGATTTTTTAATGAAAAAACTTAAATTCCTTTCAAATGACTTTTTAAAAATTCATAAATTATTTCTGTATGCTCTTTGAAAGAAATTTGACTACTTTCAAATTAAGATAGCAGTTGTTTAGCTAATAGAAATTAATTTTGAGAGAGGACAACCTATGAAAATGTTGGGGAGAAAGTCATGATAAATCAGGAGCATCTTTTTTAAATGAGTGGTAAATGTTTTTTGACCCACTTCCAATTCATTAAAGTCTCTCCAAATTCAACCTAAATCCTTGCCTCAGAACCTTAATAGCCTTTAGTGGGAAAATTGAATTAACTTTTTAATTTAACTTGTAAAGGGCAAAAGGAACATACTTCTGATGACATAGTAAATTAAGCATGTGTTATTTCATTTTCCATTGTTTAATGCATAATGTGTCCTTTATTTGGAAACAATGAGGGAAAACACTTTTCATGTGGAATAATGTTCATTTTTAAAATATAAAAACATGATAATGTCCTTTTTAGATTAATTTTATCTTGAGTCTTTGAAAACCAGAAAGATGGTCATATATAATATGAGTTACATTTTGAAGAATAAGTAAATCTATATAAAAGCAAGAGTATACTGGAGAACAGAAGCAGTATATACTCCTCAAGGCAAATCCAGAAGGTACAACCATTCATTCAGTCCCCATAAATATTTATTGAGCACTTAATGTGTGTTAAACACATATGTGCTTCCTCTTCTCATGAAACTTAGTTTAGAAACGTTTCTTCACAGTTTTTGATCCTCCTTGACATCTTTGCAATATTTGACACTGTTGACCAATCCACGCCTCTTAAAACTCTCTTCTCTCTAGAGTCTAGAGTCTGAAATGTTGGTACTTCCTGGCTTCCTTTTGTTTTTCTTAGTCTCCTTCTGCTCAACCCCAAATGTTAATTGTCTCCAAGAGTCAGTTCCTATCTGTCCATTTACTTGGTATCATCTACCGTCTTCAAGCTGCTGACACCAGATTAACACTTCTAATCTCAACGAATCTTCTATGGTCTAGATACATATTTTTCAACTGCCCACTTCACTGTTCCACCTGAATAACCAAGATACTTCAAATTCAAGATGTCCTCTCTCCTGTCACCAAAAAACAAGCATAGAAAAAAAGTATCTTCTGTCTTCCCAAGTCCCATAAAAACAGTGCCCATTAATGATAAAACCTAGCTGCCTTAGATCAGAAAACCTGTTATTGGGACCACCTTAGTAGTCCTTATCTTATCTTTTGGTCTCCAATCTCTCTTCCCAACTTTCCATCAAAACACAATTCATGAAATACCACCAAAGTTTTCCATTATGGATCAGATATGGACCATGTTAATCCTCACTTTAAAATCTTCCTGGCTCTTTCTTAATTATAGTATAAATCCTAAACTTCTAAATAAGGTACCCAATGCTCTTCCAAGCTAATTTCAGTCTGGAGACTTAATCTGCATCCATCTCTATTACACACCCAGCAGTGCTGGGCTATCATTCCTTGAAGTCACCAGGCTTTTTCAAGCCTCTGCATTTTTGTTCATGTAATTCTCTCTGTCTGCAATGCTTCCTGACACCACCTTTTATCTGACTCATCCACATAACTGAGAGCTTACTTTTACTCATTTTTGTACTTTCTGAACATAGCCCTGTGCTTGGATTCTTATGATTGTTCAATTAATGACGAATTCAAAACCCTTTACAATGTGGTTGCCACTTTTCCTTTTTGGTCTCTTCTCTATCCTTTCACCCAATCCAACCAATTTCCTAGTTATATAAACTAGTCATCATGACTGAACATAGCAGGCTCTTTCATGCTTCCACCTCTTTGTTAAATCCTGTTCACCCTCTAAGAGTCAACTCAATCTAGACTAATCGTCTAGACTCTAAATGTATATTCTCATTTGCTCTGTGAAGGCTTCCCCATCTCTTCTCTCCATACACACCCAGGTGTAATTAATCACCCTTTCTCAATAGCTAATCATCCATCATGCAGTACTTAATTAGACTGAATCATATACATGGATATCTTGGTCTCTCATACTGAATCATGAGATATTTATCCTTTCTCATTTTTTATACAGGCAGAAAACAGTATAATACCAGGTACCCAGTAAGTGCCCTAAATATTGAATTCAATTGAACTGAAATGAAAAATAGACCAGATTAGTTGGGACATAGGACTCTGTTATTCTAATGGTTCACAACCATGGCTAACATTAAAATATCATGGAGACCTTTTAAAAAATACAAATGCCCCTGCCCACCTCTAGATAATCTCATTTAGTTGGCCCAGAATGGGTCCAGTACTAGTCTCTGGTGTCTGCAATGTTCCACAGGTGGCTATAATGTTGGCAGTGAGGGAGGAGGGCAGCCCTGGAGACATACATAAGGGTCAGATTGCGGCATTCCAGGAATGCCAGCCTAAAGAATTCATGCACAAACTTGCTCTGGGGCCACAGCCCTTACCAGGGATTCTCTGGTTGAAGAAGGGCCTTGAGCCTTGAATGAGTGGTGATTTTCCATAATGAAATTCTAGAGTGTCCTGACAATTGCTTGTGCTCCCTATGTCAAGATATACAGTACTCAAAGTCTGTCTCTCTCTCTCTCCCTATCCCTCCCTGCCTTCCTCCCTCTTTCCCTATTCCTTCCTCCCTCTCTCCCCATCCCTCCCTTTCTCTCCCTCTCCCAGGCCCCCTACCACCACCACCAGCCAGCTGCTTTAAACTAAAACAAGCATCCCTTCTCTGCCTTTTGTCATGTAAAGTCTTATAATATAATAATGTTGAAACATCATAAGCACAAACACAGATTCTCAGACCCCTCTCTCACCTTGAGGCCTAGCAGTCACTGAAGGGCCTGACTTAAAGCTCAGTCCCTCCTAAGCTTGACAGGCATGGTAAAACAACAGCTTCACCCCAACACTTAGCAGGCTCTGGCATATCATAAACTGGCAGTTAGAACATTAATTTCCAGAGACATGCCCCCAAGACTGCCTCTGAATCCCAGCACTGCCTCCAGTTCTTGCTTCCCCCCAAGAAGTGTCCCTCAGGCTATCTTACCTGATAGTACCTTGCTTGCTTAAGAAGGACAGACAGATCTCATGGAACCACTGATTCTGGTCATCCTCCACCCCCAAACACTACCATATAGACCCTATTTGTGCTAGATGTGATCCTCTGGTCTCTCAGCTTCAAATCCATTCTTATATAACCTGCTTTGTGATGCTGAGACTGGGACACTGCAAACCACATTTCTGCTTTGCTGGTTGGCTCTATTAGACTCTCATAATAGGGGTATTAGAGAAAGGCTGTTGGGCTGGAGGAGGAAAAAAAGATTGCTTCTTTTTGTTCACTCCTGTGGGCTTCTTGTCCCTGACAGCACTGACCAGCAATGTCTCTTCTTTACCCTACCATGCTAGCTAATTCCAGTAACAGTCATTGAATCCAGTTTGTTGTTTTTTGTTTTGTTTTGTTTTGTTTTTCCAACATCATCCTGCGGTCTCAGAGATACCAGCAGTGGCCAGTGTCCCGTCTTTTGAAATCTCGATGTCAGGCCCATATGACCCCACCTCTGACCACCAAACATCAGCACCAGCCGAGCAGCAACCTCACCCCATTCTCAGAGGCTTAAGGTCCCAGGTTTAGTCTTCTTTAAGGCCCGCATCCAAGCTTTTAAGTTTTAATGGCTCCAACCACTTCCTGGGTTCTCTCATCCCCTCCCAGTCCTGGGGGCCATAGCCACCTTCAACAGTTATTAACTAGGAAATTCCTTTGTGTTCTCTTTCTACCTTTTCAGTTCTTCAGTAATTAATGACCAATTCTTGATGTGAAATTCTCACGTTAAATAACTGGTGGAGTTTCTCCCTTTGATGCACCCTGTTATTCTAGGCCTGACTCTAACAGCAATACTGGCCTGATTTATGTCACAGCTACTTCAGTACCTTAATGCTCTTGGCTGTCCTCATTGGAATCTGCCGCTGTAACCACAACCAGAAGTACTTGAATTATAACATTTGATCTACCACTGAAGTAGGATAGCCACAAGTGATGGACTATTTAAGTTGAATTTTATTTATTTCTAAAATAAAGATGATATTAGTAGCTTATTCTTTTAGAAGTAATGAAAATAACCAGGAGACCCTTAGTCCTTGTAAGAAATGTGCCTATAGTGTCTTCAGATTTACTAATACCATCACCTACATAAGCATGTGGTTTCCTTTCCAGGACTGTCAGGTGCACCTGGCATCAAATAGAAATGGACAAATTGCAATGAGATGTGGATGCTGGGTGGGATAAGTTCCCTTTTTGGCTAAACAACTCACTCATATACCATGGTATCATAGGGCACATGATATTAAACTCTCCCTCAACATGCCTTAATATGATGTTGATTTTTAGATTCATTCAAAGACAGTTGAAGTTATAAATAGATAAATTTATAAAGCACTGTTATGTACAAGACTACCAGAATAGATATTCAGAGCTGAATGCATGGCAATCTGTACTTACCTGTATGAATTCTTTTAATGAACCCTTATAATAATTCTATAAAGTAGATTACATTACTGTGTCTCTTGTTGCACACAAGAACACTGAGAAATCAAGAGCTAAAGTCCACAGCTGTCTGCCACCCTACAATGCTGGCTCCACTTGTATACATTGCTCATGAATGCACCTCTTACATTAAAGGTCACATGTAGTTTATTTTCACGAAGTCAGATGAGTGATTGCTTTGACAATGGCTTAAGGAATGATTTTCTTTTTCTCCAATTCATTCAGTAATTTTGGGCTATAAATATGCTTTTCTATATATTTAGTTCCAAGTTTATGAAATGAGAAGTTCATTAGCAAATAATAGTTTTTGAATATGTTATAGTTCTGTGTGGAAATTAAGTTAGACGTGGTGGTAAGTTTCTTAGGCTGGTCCACAAAAAAATGTGGGGTTGCTTGTCATATACCTGGAAAACTATGACTTGTACTAAAGTAGAAAAAAAAGACTTGCTTTTTCTTTTAAAATTATACATTAAAAAAAATAATTTTAGTCAGGCATGCTGGCACATACCTATAGTCCCAGCTAACTAGGGAGGCTGAGGTGGAAGGATTACCTGCATCCAGGAGTTCAAGACCAGCCTAAGCAACATAGCAAGACCTTGTCTCTACAAAAAATTTTTTTTTTCAATTACTCAGGCATGGTGGCACATACCTGTAGTCTCAGCTACTTGGGAGGCTGAGGCAGGAGGATAACCTGAGCTCCCAGAGGGTCAAGGCCATAGGGGGCTGTGATTGTGCCACTGCACTCCAGCCTAGGCAACAGAGTGAGAGAACCACCAACCCAAATAAATAAATAAATTTTAATTTTTTTAAGGCTGTAGAACTCAATGGGAGTGGATCTTAAAAGGCCAGCTTTCTTTTCTAAACAGAGGAGAAATGGGAGAGAACGGAAGTGCCTTTGACCCCAATGCTTCTCCCAAAAGGAAAATACCACACCATTGTTTCCTATCTTCTTGTCTATATAATCTTGATCAATGCAGAGTATGTTCTCCCATAATGAAAAGGGAGAGAAGTTGAAGGTCCTGAGCCTATCAGATACATGTAGCAGACAGGCATGCCAGCAACCAACAATATGGAGAAAAGGACATCAGATCAAGGTTAAGAGAGAAAAGAGTCTCCTTGAAAGGCTAGGAAGGTGACAGGTGGGAAATAGAAAGAAAATTCCTCTGAGTAACAGCTTTGATATCCAGAAGTCAATGTGATGGAGCCAGACCAAGGAATGAGAAGAGGAGGCCTCTTTAAGAGAAAAGTCCTTTACTGTTATACCATCACAGATAAAAATTCATAGAATAAATGAGTGACAGGTAAACTAGACATACTGCTGGGCCATTTCTACATAATACTTTCAAGAATCACAATTATCCTTGGTTTTTATTATTTAGTTTTTTAGATAATACTTTAAATAGATCTTGTTTCCAGGGAGAATCTATTACTCAAAGACACTTTAAGCAAAATCCTACCAATAAAGAATGCATCCCAACAGTTTAAATTAATTCTGAAGAGACTTCACATTTTTAAGCTCACTCATTTGTTCATTGGTCAGCAAGTATTTACCATACACCATAAGCAGGGTACTGTCCTGGGTGCTGAAGGATATGATTGTGAACAAAACAGACAAAAATGTCTACCAAACGCTGAGTCTGGTCTTTGAATATGTTCTACAACATGTAAGAAATATCTGTCTCATCAAAGATGTACCAAATATTGTCAACTGTCAGAAGACTTCTCTAAGTCTGTTGAAACTTCTTAATTCAGGAAATAAAAACTTAATAGGTAAGTTTTTACTGAAAACTGGAGAAAATTGCCCAACAATTAAAAGAAAGAATACAATAGAGAAAAGAAAATGCCTAGATGTCAAAACTTCTCTCCAATAGAATCTCATGAATAAATTCCAGTCTTGCTAAATAGAATGAAAGATGATTTGGGTATGATTTCAACTTTTAGTAGCTGTTTTTCTCTGCAATAGATAACTCAAATATATGAAAATAGATAGTAGATAAGGCAAAGTTAAATGAAATCAAAACATTAAAGTGTAATATAAAAATGGGGATGAATTTAATAAAAACAGATTATTTTTTACTTTATTAATTCAGAATTTGAGATAAATTCCTGAGGCATAAACTAAAATTTACCATTGTGGAAATCTGGGGTGAAAGAGCTTCCAAGTCAATATTTCTCAAACTTTAGTGTTCATAGAATCACAAAGGGATCTTGTTAAAATGCAGATTCTGATTCAGTAGCCCTGCAATGGGCTCCCAAGTTTCCACATTTTCACCAAGCTCCCTTGAGATATTTCTGCTACTGGTATACAAGCATACTTTGAGTAGCAAGAATATGAGTAAATCTATATAAACTGGATTATAAAGGGAATGATGAACTAACCAAAGCACACTTTCATAATATCCTTGGGGGGAAAATGTGACTACTTGAAAATGAACATATGTTGTTCATCAAAACGGTTGTGGTAGAAGTACTACTTGGCAACTTGTTGTAAATAGCTAATTGGAGGTAATTTACATTGTTAAAAATGAAAACAATGGTTTTATTTCAAAATACTTTGCCAATGTTTTATTCTAGTTTTACTCATTTATCTCTCCTTCATTTAGTTAATAAACATATGAAATTTGGACAACTGAAAGCAAAAGAGAATGTCATTATCCATCTTTAGTTCTTCTTAGGTTCATTTGAGATTTTCCCATTTACTTATTCATTTACTCAGAAAAAAAAACTGCAGAAAAATTCTGATGAAAGCAAGTCCTAAGGAGACTAATTAAGTATAGATAATAAGATATCTCACCCCACCCTTGGTAAAATAAAGAGAAAAGAATTTTTTAAGGTAAATGTTATTATGTAACCCTAACTATAACTAGTAATGCACTAAAACCTCCAAAGTGGTATTTTTATGGGTCATCACCATGATTGGTGAGGTAACCAAAACACTTGGCTGTGCCTTAGTCCCTGCCACATTGCTAAACTAAGGAATATTAAGACGTAATGGAGACTGCACTTTTCTATTTCTAGGATGTGCTAAAGAACATAGATTCTGCTGTATATCTGTCCTTATTCACCAGTGATGATCTAGTTTTCTGTCTCAAATGAATAGTCCCTCTATTGTAGGAAAACAGAAGAAGAGAATAGAGATAAATGTGCAGTGCCAAGAGTATACAGCAAGACAGACAAAGTGCAACAAGGGAGAGTCCAGGGGAAAAAACAAGAGACAGGAAGATAAGGGAAAAAGAGAGAAGTGCAGAAATGCATAACTAAAGCAACAGAAAAAGAAGGTAGAGAAACAAGGAGATTGACGAGGCGGAAAAATTTTGTTTTTTTAATTATTTTTAAAGATGTGGAATACAATTCAGGGTTAGGTCTACAAATGGTCACTGTACAGGTAAAGCTTGGGCCTCACTTTGGTCCCCATTTCACCTGGTTTGAGATCAGATACCCTTATTGATGTAGGATATCCTCCCACCCCTCCCCACCCAGCAGTTTCCCGCCACTGCCAATCCCATTATTATAATATTATGATCATTGTTCAGGGTCTGCTTATGAGCGAGAACATGTGATACTCAGGTCTTTGTTTCTGGGATAGATCACTGAGGGAAGAACTTTCAAAACCAACATTTTAGTCATACAAACTACCTCCATTGTTCTTGAAAAGGAGTGTCCTAAAACTCCACAGAACACACATAGCATCAGTACCATTCAAGATGGCAGACAGATTCCCAAGCATAAGCATATGATTCAGGTGGAAAGCACTGTCCTGTTTCAAAAGTGTATGAATGGTTTACCTTAGTCTCCTGCCATCAAACAACCCAATAACAATTGACTACCCTATGTCTGATTCCATGTTCACTAAGCAAAATTTTTTCCCTGTTGGGAAAAGAATAAACCAGTCTAACCAAAAAGAGCACTGCAGTATACTTGACATTTGTATTTCTCATTAAAAATGGTAAATTTATAATTAATAAATTGGCATAGATAGGGAAAAAACACACAAGGAAGCATGGTGGAGGAAGAAAAAGAGCCCAGCAATAAACCACAGCTTGAGCTATTCCTCTTGGGAATAACTAGGGCATACAAACCAAGATTTGCCCTACCCCTCCAAAAAAAAGTGTAACCTTGGTAGACCCAACTTCACAAAGTGGGAGCTAAATTAAATGCCAGATTAACAGAAACAGATCAGAAATCAAAAGAAACCTACTGGGTATAAGAGTTAGAAAATTTGAGTCGGGACAAAAGTAGGAAAAAAATACATAGAAATCAAAATTGAGAAGGCAAGGAGAACGGAGATTTAAGAAAAGAAAGATGTAAAACAAGCTGTAAATATGGATGTACTTCAAAATATTCTTTTTATGTGGGTTCCAGTGTGACTCCCAGAGCTCAGAATGGACCTAAAAGGAAATTCCCAGACCTAGCACTTTAAAGGCTTTTATTCCCAGCCTAGAGACTACCAAAATTTCACAGGATAGCTAAACCTATTTCCATCTGACATGGATAGCCATTTTCCTCCATGTGTGAAGCGGTAAATATGGATGTACTTCAAAACATCATTTTTATGTGGATTCCAGTGAGACTATCAGAGCAATAACTCCTCATCCCCTTGCTCCAGTCCAAGCCTTAGCTCTGTTGGAAAGAACACCAGGGACCATGTAAAAGTAGAACAGGCAGCAGATACAATCGCTCCTCTTAGTTGCCTTAAAAAGTCACATGTTCTGACCCTAAGACCACTGTTACATTTGGATGAGTGGGACCAGTCTCAAATAAAAGGGAGAAGAAGAACTTGGGGCTATGGAGGTGTTTCCTTAAGTTGGGCTCTTCTATGATCTGGACCTTCCAAGAACTGTGGTGGGGATTAAAAAAAAGATGGTGCTGCTCTCAGCTTTTGCTTAAGTTGGATAAGTCACAGGGCTTCTGACTCCCCCTGCCTTTAGCAAGGGATATTCTAGACTGATGTTTTCAAAAAGGAAAAGAAAGAAACAGAGTTACTTCAACGCTTTGCAAGTCAGAGCTGGTGGGTGTTCCCATAAGCTACTTGGAAGATTTTCTCAGCATTCTCATTACTCAGTGGGAATCCACACCTGAAGTCATCTGTTTCTATTCACTCTACACTCTCCCATTAATGACACAATACTCTGTTTTGACTAATCTTTATACCTCTTGTTAGTCACTAGTGGTCCGTTGGTGAATTGAAAATATGGGTCCTGTCCAGCCCTGAAAAAGACATTCCCTGGAAACACACTAAAATAAAATACTTATATGAGCACAGTGATCTTATAAATCTCTATATGTATGTCTTTAACACTCACCAAGATGTTTTGTTGCAAAAGCAATACTTAATCTTCCCCCAACAAACACAAATGGCAAAGTTAAGAGCAAGAACCACACAGAAGTCTCCAGAGGAAATTTACAAAAAGAAACAAGAACTCTGCTTCTAGGGCTTTTCCTAAGCAAAGGTATGAAGACATAGAAATTTTTCTTTCCCATCTCACTTTTTTTTTTCCTATCTGACATCACACAACCTCTCCAGGCTGAAACAAGAAGAAATCAAGACCTGAAACAGATAAATAACAACTCGGGAAATCAACTGTCATAAGAAAATCAACTACAAAAAAAAAAAAAACCCCTGGACCAGATGACTATCCAGCAGAATTCTACAAATATACAAGAAGGAGCTGATACCAATCCCACTGAAAGTATTCTAGGCAATCGTGAAAGATAGAACTCTCCACAAGTCATTTTATGAAGCTAACATCACACTGATACCCAAACTAGGTAAAGATCCAACAAACAAAGAGAACAACAGGCCAATATCTTTGATGCATAGTGATGCTAAAATTCTCAACAAGATTCTAGCAAACTGTATCCAACAATGCATCAAAAATTATCCACCATAACCAAGCAGGCTTCATCATCAGGATGCAGGACTGGTTCAACATCTGCAAGACCATAAATATAATTAAATACATCAGCAGATGTAAAAACAAAAACCGTATGATTTTATCATCGAACACAGAAAAAGCTATCAATAAAATCAAGCACCCCTTCTTAATAAAAACCCTCGAACAACTAGGCATAGATGGAATATACCTCAAAATAGTAAGCAACATCTATGAGAAACCCACAGCAAACATACTGCTAAACACAAGAAATTGGAATCATTTCCCACAAAAACCAGAACAAGACAAGGATGCCCACTCTCACTCTTCCTGTTCAACATAGTTTTGAAAGTCCTAGCTAGGGCAATCAGACAAGAGAAGGAAATTGGTGGTGTCCAAATAGGAAAAGAGTAAGTTAAGTTGTCTCTCTTTGCAGACGACATGATTCTATACCTTGAAAACCCCAAAGAATCTGTCAAAAACCTCCTTGTACTGAGAAAGGACTTTGGCAAAGTCTCAGGGTACAAAATAAATGTGCAAAAGACAGTTGCATTCCTATACACCAACAATAAACAAACAAAAGCCCAAATAAAAAGCACAATCCCATTCATAATGGCCACAAAAAAAAGAAATACTTTGACATCTTCCTAACCAGAGAAGTGAAAGACCTTTACAATGAAAACTACAAAACACTGCTCAAAGAAATCAAAGATGACACAAACAAATGGGAAAATATTCCATGCTCATGGATTAGAAGAATCAAAATTTTTAAGATGTCCATCCTACCCAAGACAATCTACAGATTTAACGTAATACCCATTATATCACCAGCAGCATTCTTCTCAAACCTGGAAACGACAGTACAGAAATTCACATGGAAACATAAATGACCACAAATAGTAAAACAATCCTCAGGAAAAACAAAAAAAGGGAGGTACCACACTCTCAGACTTTAAACTTTATTATAAAGCTACAATAAACAAAACAGCCAGGTATTGGCACAAGAACAGGCATATAGAACAATGCAACAGGATAGAGATTCCAGAAGAAAAATCTCCATTTCTCAGTCACCTTATCTTCAACAAAGCCTCCATCATCAACCACTGGGGAGAGGAGAACCTACTCAGTAAATGGTGCTGGGAAAATTGGCTGATCATATGCAGACAATTAAAATAAGACCTCTACCTATCACCATACACAAAAACCAACTCTAAATGGATCAAAGGCCTAAACATAAAACCTCAAACTATAAGAACCTTAAAAAATGCAGGAGACACCCTTATGGAAATTGGAACTGGCAACCAATTCCTGATCAAAACCCCAAGTGCCCATGCCACAAGAGATGAGATAGACAAATGGGACTTCATCAAACTGACAAACTTCTGAAAAGCCAAAGAAATCATCAAGAGAGCGGGAAGATGGCCCACAGACTGGGAAAAAATATTTGCCAACTATATATATGAGCAACTCTTGCAAAGCACTGTCAAGCACCAGGACAGGCTCTCCCACGGGGCAGTGTGTAGGTTGGGCTCCTTTCCCAGGGCCAATCCATTCACACTCTGTGGACAATTGCCTGCTTTATCCATGAATAAGAATGTGTATGACTTCTACTGTGTGTCAGCTATAACAAATGCAGTCATACTGAGGCAATGGAAAAAAAATGTTTTGATATTTCTATCAGGCTGACCGTATTGTGCATTCTCAAAGAAGTCTTAAAAGAGATTTGTTATAAACTTCAAATCTCTTAAACAATCACTACTCTGGCAGTAGTACACTTTGGGAAAAAGAGAAGCTCAGGAATTGGAGCAGGTTTTTTGTATCAGTCTTATATTCATGACACTTCATAATACCTATTGATTTAATGGGATTTGATAATACTAAGAAAGAATCACAGATCACTAAAAGAGTACCTGCCAACAATTGTAAAGGGACAAGCATTGAAAGGCAATTTTAAATATTTGTAAACACATAAGGTTTCAGAATTCACCATTAATCTGTTTGTATGTTTTCTAAAATCAAAATCTATTTTTTTCTACCAACTAAAAATTATTTGTAGTTATTTTACTTAACTCGTTTTTCTTCTTCTTAATCTGTCAAGTATTCTCCTGCTCCAAAATGAAAATGTTGTAATTTATATATGGCATGTAGACATTTAAAATATAAATTTCCCATTCAGAGAAAATCTTGCCCCTTCTCTTTTGGAAGAGTGCACCAGCTTCTAGATTGTGCCATTATTTGAAATAAACCCAAATCATTCTGTATTTTTTTTTTGAAAGCAGGATTTATTGATAAGGCAGAAAAGCTCCCACAGCAGGAGGGGACCTGAAGGGGTTGCACCCATTCTGTATCTTTAATCATCACTTCCTCAGCAATTATGAAGGAAACAATCACAGAAAGTTAATGTCTGATGTTTAGATATACATACTCTTCTGTTTGCTCATACTTTATTCTTTTGCACCCAACAAGGAGAAAAATATCAACAGATCTCCCAGAGCAACCTTGGAAAAATAATCAATGTCAGTTTTAGATCAATAGTTTAAATGATTCCTAGACATCAGTTAAAAGCATCCACATCTAGAGATGCGTAAAGAGCTAGAAATATTTTAATTTATTGAGTCATTGTTTTTTGTTTATTGTTTCAATTACAGCTAACTAAACTAGTTAGTTAGAAATCACTGCCACCTGATATTCTCACCTAGAACACCGTTGGCTTGAGTCACACGGTATACTAAAGCCAGATCAGAGAATCAAAGGAAAAGATAAAATCCACAACATCATATCCATAGGCAAAAGAGAGAGAAAGAGAAGAAAAAGACCCTGGGAAGCTTACAAAACTCTTGCATAGGGAGAGCAGACAGGGGAAAAGAATATGCTGCTTTCGAATCACAGGCAGTTATTCAGTGCCTAGTCACCTTCACCCTAAAACCCAGCCTTCTTTCTTCCCTAGTTCCTTTCACAATCATTCTTCTGACACCATAATTGTGAATGATTCTTTATATTATCAAAGGATATTTTCCCCTTTGGACTATACTCTATGAACTAATTTAAATTATGAAAGCAATGTAACACAGTGGTTCTCAACCACAGACAGTTTTGCTTCTTAGGGGACATTTGGTAATATCTGGAAACATTTTTGGTTGTAACAACTTGGGAGAGGGGGAACTGCAACTGGTGTCTAGAGAATAGAGGCCAGGGATGCTGCCAAATATTCTGCAATGCACAGTGCAGCCTCCCCCTTCTTCCCAACCCCCATTCCAAAAGAATAATTGGGTTATTACTACAGTTCATGTACCTACCTAGAGAATGCATGGGATAAATATAGCATGACCTGAGACCCAGTAGCCAGGTAGAGACTTAAGGTGTGATATATAGCCCTGTCTTCAAGGAGTAAACTGCTGTCCTGGTTACTAAGCATGCAGTCAGCAAATGGCTTCTAGCTGCCAACTTCTTCCCAGGTTTGCTTTGGCTGCAGAGACTCTTCTTAACCAAGGTCCAACCCTTCCAGGGATGAACCATAACCGATGACTGATGACACCAAGGACATAAAGGCCTGGTGATTTCAGCCCACCATGGAACAACTCTGATGGAATAAATACATTCCAGCTCCCAGGAGATGTCTGGACAGGATCACAATTTAACTTTTCCCTCTACCCAATCCTGCGTCCTTCTATGGGTGTTGACCCATCATATATACAGAACCCAACCTGGAATAAGCCTTTTTTGGATGGGAAACCTCCGAGAAAAATTTGAAAGAATCTAACACCCCACATAGGAAATAACCAGAAAAGTCTTATGGAATGCACAGACCACCTAAGAAACGTACTGGGAAGAAATCGTTGAGGTGGGCTTTCTTCTCAACACATGGAGAACTGAGCTATAGTAGCGGGTTAGAAATTCTCCAGAGACATCGAACACAGCTTATTCAAGTTAAAGCTATATGATTTTTAAAACTCAAAAATCCTGCTGAATGTTGGCAAAAGACTTCCTCTGAAGTAAACTGTGAGATTTAAAAATAAAACCAAAAATAGTGCAGTATTGTGTCAGTAAAAAAGAACAGACAAGAGTTGAACTGTCGAAAAGAGCTGAGGCCTCAGCACCCGGAGGCTTCTGGGCTGATCCTCACCTCTCACCAACTAGACTGAGTCATCTCTGACCACAGATAGGTATCTTCATAAAAGGAGAGTACAACTAGAAGTGTCTGCTTGATTGGTTGTAGACTCAGAAACTCTGGTGGTGACTCAAGTCAACTAGAATCACAACCTGGGAACACACCTATCAGCACCTCACAAGAGGGTGAGACCATGAACCCATAGCCATGAACCATAGCTATTTTTAGAAGTGAGTCACCCCAACATGGCTGAACCATAAAACGCTGAATTTCACAAGTGATTTTCATCTGTGAGAAATATAAAATCGAATACATGTATTGTCAGGAGAGGGTGTGCTACAGAAAGTATTTGAAAGATACTTGAAACTGAATAAAGAGTTGGCATGTGGTGTTGTGCAGAAACTATTTTATGGGTCATTATAACTTATGTAGTTATGGAAGTTCATTTTTCAAACACTGTATTTTTCTATATTTTCAGTTTAGCATATAGGCATTTATTTTTGACAGATGATTCCAGCTTTTACAATGCAAAACACTTCTAGAAATTGTATCTTAAATGAATCTTCATAAAAATAAGCATACGCTTTTGCATTTGTTGGTTAGAAAATATTTAATGTCAGTGAGATATTCAGTAAATGAGCAGGTAAGCCAGGCACAGTGGTGCATGCCCGTGATTCCCAGACTTTGAGAGACTGAGGCGAGAGGATTGCTTGAGCCCAGAGGCCAGAAGTTCGACACCAGCCTGGTATCTACAAAAAATTATTTAAAAATTAGCCAGGTGTGGTGGTACATGCCTGTAGTTCCAGCTACTTGAGAGACTGAAGCAAGGGAATCTCCTGAGCTCGGAGGTTGAGGCTGTGGTTCACTGTGACTGTGTCACTGACTTCAACCTGAGCAACAGAATAAGACCCTAACTTAAAAAAATAAAATAAAATAAAGCATGTTAAAAAGAAGTACACATGAATGTTTATTAAGCAATATCAGACAAGCAAAGCAGAGAAAATTAGAGACCTTCTAAAGTACAGTTCTTTATACCCAGCTTCAAAGAAAATCTAGTGAATACACCTAAGTCTAGAATTCAAATGTCTTAAGTAGTTTATAGTTAACACAGTCATAGTTGGAGCCATAACTCTAGCATTGTGGGACTTGAAGTCCAGTTTGAATGATTTTATTTTTTTTTGCACATGCCTTACCTTATAGTCTCACAGGTACTCAAAGGCAGCCCTGTAGAGATCTGTGCTTCCCCAGCCCAGAGCAAAGAGCATGAAGGCCCAGTTAGTAAGAAGACATGCCTGATAAAGATGGACAGTCATTATAGGACCTAGATTCCACTAGAAAAGAAACAGAAGGAATGAAGAAGGAAACAAAGAAACCTTCTACTGGGGACAGAGGGGAAGAGGCAGATACCTAAGAGAGAATCCTATAGATGATAGAGAAGAAGGCCTCATTGAAAGACTGAGACCACCAAATCTTAGAGCCTCTGAAAAGAGAAAAACAGTCAAATTTTCTATCAGAGAATCTGAAACTCATGGTTCTGTAGCATGGAATTAAGTCCCTGATATATAGTTATGCATCACATAAGGACAACTTGGTCAGCCATGGTTTACATATATAATTGTCATCCCATAAGGTTATAACAGAGCTAGAAAATTCTTATTGCCTAGTGATGTCTTAGCCATCATAATGTATGTCATACCATAACACATTATTCACCTGTTTTTAGTGATGTTGGTGTAAACAAACCTACCGCACTGCCAGTTGTGTAAAAGTATAGCACATAAAATTGTGCATAGTACAAAATAATAATGATAAAGGACTATGTTACTGGTTTATGTATTTACTATATTATAATTTTCTCATTATTTTAAAGTGTGCTGCTTCTCCTTATTAAAAAAATGGTGAACTGAAAAACAGCCTCAGGCAGGTCCTTCAAGAGGTATTCCAGAAGAAGGCATTGTTATCAAAGGAGATGACAGTTCTCTGTGTCTTATTGCCCTGAAGACCTTCCACTGGGACAAAATGTGGAGGTAGAAGACAGTGGTATTGATGATCCTGACCATGTGTAGGCCTAGGCTGGTAGGTGTGTTTGTGTCTTCGTTTTATTTTAGTTTAAAAAGTAAAATAAATATTTTAAACATAGAGCTTATATAATAGCAATATAAAGAAAGAAAATATTTTGTATGGCTGTGCAATGTGTGTGTGAAGCTAAATGTTATTATGAAATAATCAAAAAGTTTTTACAAGTAAAGTTTATAAAGTTAAAAAGTTATGATAAACCAAGGTTAATTTATTATTGAAAAGAGAAAAACGTATTTTCATAAATTTAGTGTAGCCTAGGTGTGCAGTATTTAGAAACAAACAAATGTTAACATGATCCACTGTAGTGTATAGTAATACCCT
This sequence comes from Tarsius wallacei, assembly GCA_963574415.1. Classification (NCBI taxonomy): domain Eukaryota; kingdom Metazoa; phylum Chordata; class Mammalia; order Primates; family Tarsiidae; genus Tarsius; species Tarsius wallacei. Next base: position 17,317 of record CAUYQG010151164.1, on the reverse strand, counting down.
AGATCTTCACACTTACTCACCACTCACTCATTGAATCACCCAGAACAACTTCCAGTCCTGCAAGCTCCATTCATGGTAATTGCCCTATATAGGTAAACCATTTTTTATCTTTTTACCATATTTTTACTGTACCTTTTCTCTGTTTAGATGTGTTTAGATACACAAATACTTATCATTGTGCTATAATTCCCGGCAGCATTCAGCACAGTAACATGGTGTACAGGTTTGTAGCCTAGGAGCAATACACAATACATTATACCAATATAACCTGAGTGTGTAGTAGTAGCCTGTACCATCTACATTTCTGTTTGTCCTATTATGTTTCTACAATGATGAAATCACCTAATGATGCATTTTTTAGACTGTATCCCCATTGTTAAGTGATGCATGACTATATAAATATATATATGTATTTCTGTATATCTCTATCTTTATATATGTATGTATGTATATGCATGTAAATATATGTATATGTGTATATACACATATTCATATTCATATGTACTTACATAAGAACATACATTTATACATGAACATGCGTGCATACAAAAACACATACATTGAAATGCTTGTGTCTTAGTCCATTTTTTGCTTCAATTGCAGAATACCACAGACTGGGTAGTTTATAAAGAACAGAGACATTTATTTGGCTCACAGTTCTAGAGGCAGTGAAGTCCAAGTTCAAGAGGCCATGCCTAGTGAGGGTAAAAGTCATCACATAGAGATAGAGGGTGTAAGCACTCAAGACAGAGAGAGAAAGAAGTAGAATTTATTCTTTTTATCAGGAGTCCAATCCCAAGATAATGGCATTAATCCATTCATAAGGGCAGAGCTCTTACAGCCTAATCACCTGTTAAAAGTCCCACCTCTCAACACTATTACCATGGCAATCAAATTTTAACATAAGTTTTGAATGGGAACATTTAAACCACAGCACTTGGAACTCAAGTTCGTACAAGAGCTCTTTGAGAATTAGGCCTGGAAGTCATCAGTGAGACCTCCTCTCTATTATCTACAGGATTCTCTCTAAGGTGTCTGCCTCTTCCCCTCTGTCCACAGCAGAAGGTTTAATCATATTCTCAGCAAAGAACAATTTGGTTAAGAGTTAAGGACTTTGACTTGTGACCTTATGTTTGCTACCTGACATGTCGTTAAGTTCTCCAAGGTTTCTAAGCATACTTGGTATTCTTTGGTAAATGACAAAACAAGCAGAGACTGGCCTATCGTTATGTATTTTTACTTTTCTATATTCTGTTCTTGGTGGTAAAAGTAGAAAAGGATTTAGGAGATGCCATGTTAACATTTGCATTAATTCACACTTTCTTTGGAAGTTTAATCCTATCAGTCAGGAAATGCAAAAATTTAAGGTTCTTCCATTTATGTAAATTTGCATGCCTTTAATTGGCTGCATTTTAATTACTAAGGAGCAACTATTATTTTATTGTCCCATTTTTACAAAACAGCAAGTTAAGTTTCCTTTGTAGCACCTAATTGTCAAGTCATTCATTGATTCTGAGCTCCAACTGGCTACATTACTATTGCTCAATGCAGAATACTGTTTTAAAAAGTGTACATTTTGCACATCCAAAACGACATGCATGCACAATGATTTTACAACTTACAATGCTAAATGAAGTCATAGAGCAATTGGAGAAAGCAGATTGGTGAGCCAAAAACCTAAAGCTTTTATAAATGCATGAATGTATCCTCCAATTTATCCACATCCCTGGCTCCTTCATCTCCCACTGTCTCTCTCTCCTTTGGGAATCTCAATGATCATTATCACCTCCACCAGAGAATAAGCAAGTGGAAAAGAAAAGCATGAAATTCAAATCAGCTTGTTGCTTTTTAGTAGACCCTTCAAAAGGCTTGTTGGAGAAAAAGTCAAAATTAATGGCTAAGATGAGGTTTGGGTATGTTCAATTTCATTTACTCATGCTCTTCTGGACTTGCCCGCCCCATTAGCACTAATAATTGAAAGTCTGCTGTATTTATCATAGCACAGTAAGTAAAGGCTTCTGTTTTAAAGCAAGGCCACAAAAAGAAAGCAGGATTTTAAATTGCTGCAGGACAGACTATTATAGAAGTAAACTAAATGATTTCAAGGAAGACAGAATAACTAATTACCAAAAGAAGTTATGGAATCTTCCCCTTAGAAGATTTTTAAGAATCAAGTAAACAGCTCCTTCAATGAGAACCTACTTGGACACAGAGAAATCCACCTGCAATTTCTTAAGGTCTTATGCTTTGTATTTATATTAACTCACTTTTAAAATGTACAAACTATGAATTATTATTTTTAAAACAAGGGAAAATTTGTTATGGCTTAATGAATGATATACAACTCAGAAGCCCTCAGTCTTCCCCAGAATTGGGTTGCATTCCTGTTAAAATCCAATGTACAATGACTCCAGTCTCTACATTTCTTGGAATAGTATTAGTGTCCCCTTCCCCATACATGCACACAAATTATGAAAATCCCAAGGTTTGTTTATTCTGATTTGTGAATCAGACACATCTTGTGTAGATCGCCACAACTGGTAACTGCCAGAGAGGCCATCCTGCTGATTTCGAGTCCTTTGGGTTTCTTTAACAGTAACTCCTGGAGCCTGAAAATCCTACAAAAATGACCCTGTCCCCAGTCCTGCTCCCTGTTTGCATGGTTACTAAGGAGGTGTTCTGTAGATTAGCCGGGAGTTTAGCAGTTTCTTGAGATATAAAGAGAGATACTCTCTACTGCCCAGGACAAACTAAATCAAAAAAGAACTGCTTAGGCCCCAAGCATTAATTGGTTTTGTAGCTCTTATTTGGCTCTTTGAATCCATACCCACTGTATTTATAGACAGAGTTGTTATTCTTACCCTAGGCAAACTATACTTCAAATCAAGTTGCAGAAGAAAATGTGGGCTATGCATATTGAGGTGGGAATATTTAGCTTCAATCCTCATCTGCTTCCTTCCAGGTACCACATGCGGTTTGACCACATGGCAAACCATTATGGTGCACAGCAAGCTTCTGCATTTCCTGAGGAAAATCACAGTGGCTCAACTTGATGTCCCTAACTAAACAAACATTTACTGAATACCTATTGCCAGTATCCATTGTATGTGAACATAGGAAGTTACCTGCTGTGCTTTGCTAGAGGAAATAGGAGACACTGTGGGAACACATCGGAGACACCTGATCCAGTTTTGGGGAGTCAGGAAGGTTTTTTGGAGGAAGTGACATCAAAATTGAGACCTGAAAGAAGACCAGGAAGTTATCAGTTAGAAAAAGAAAATAGGTGTATTTCAGGAAAAGAAAATAGCTTCTGCAAAGAGTTGCGTATGTGGGAGAACGTACTGTGCTTAAGGAACTTCATATGATTCAGCATGGCTGGGGCCAGAGAATAGTGAGACACTACTCGAAAGGTCCACAGGCGCCATAAGGGAACTTCAATGCCATGCTGAAGATCTAGAACTTTATCTTAGGGCTATAAAAAGTCATTAAACGCCTTTCCACAGGGGAGTGAAGATCAAGTTTGTGCTTTAGAAAGATAATTCTGAAAAACTGTAGAAGGTGGGGCTAGAGACCCTTGGCAGAAGTACTACATACTGTTGGATTGTACAAAATAGAAAAATTTTGTGAAGGAGGTAGAATTTGCGCATGGCCCTGAAATTGGAGAAAGACTATTCAGGACTATTGGAACAATATAAATAAGGTTGTGGAGACAGGAAAAGGCAAGGACCCAAAGTATAAAGAGCAGAAAGCAGATAACTGGACCCAAATGTCGGCCTTATGAAGAAACTGGCTACACAGCAAAGTCACAAGGGTAACTAGGGACAAAATAAAAGGTCTCAAAGTACACACTGACTGATGTTATTCTGATAGTAATGAATACTTCTTGAAGGGTCTTGACACGATCCAGATTTAGAAAAGTAATTTAAGAAGTGAAGAAATATTATTTTGCACATCTATACTGAGACATGAACTTTTTAATGGCAGAGATAATCTCATTCCTTTTTGAATTTTCAGGACCTTACACTGCATTATTTGGCAGGTGCCAAATATATATTTATTGTTTAAACAGAAGGTGGTTGGGTGGATGAGTGGGTGGAAGGATGAATGGACAGAAGAACGAATAAACAGATGAATTATTCCACCACAAGGATAAATGAGCTCTGGATGAAATAATTCATCGGAACAAGTAAAAACATAAGAAACCTATAAAATGGCAATGAGACCTTTGCCATGGCCTGTGGTAGCTAACAGAGAAGAAAATCTTTATCATCTGTAATGAGGTTCGCATCTTGGTCCTCAATGACTCTTTTAAATGTATCTTCCAGGCCATGTGTGGTGGCCAAGCCTATAATCCCAGCACTTTGGGAGGCCGAGGTGAGAGGACTACCTGAGCCCAGGAGTTTGAGACCAGCCTGCACAACTTGGTGAGACTTTGTCTCCACAATAAATCAAAAAATTAGCTGGGTGTGGTGGCACGTGCCTGTAGTTCAAGCTACTTGGAAGTTGATGTGGAAGGATTGCCTGAGCCCAGCAGGTCAAGGCTGCAGTGGCCATGAGCATGCCACTGCACTCCAGCCTGGGTGACAGAGTGAGACTCCAACTGAAAAAATAAAATAAAATAGATATGTCTCCCAGAAATATGCCCTGTGTAATATCCGTTGGGATATTGTTTCCTTCAAGACTATGTTCAAAATCTTGAACTTTCAAAGCATTGGTTCCCATTTGCCCTGAAGAATAAGACAAGAGCTTTCCTTCCTGGAACCATATACTAAAGTTTGAATACAGACATTAAAGCACAGTATATTTTATAGGGCAACTGTGTAATTTTTTTCCCCAGAAATCAACATCCCCTCTCACACCTAAAATAAAACTCTTAGAACCAACTCCTTAATTAGGAAGAATAAGTTGTTTCCCTGATTAATTGCATATTGCAGAAAAAAAGACAACAGAGGAGGTAATAATTTATGGTAGCAATTTGAGGTGATTTTGTCCTAAACTTTCCATGGTTTCATATTGTAGATTTTGCAAAACACAGTACTTTGTCAAAAAGGGGAGGGGGTGGAAGAAGTAAAATAAATATTTAAGCCCAGAGTGATCATTCCAACAAATGTTCATTCTGAGATCATCTGTTCTTCATTTCATGATATACGTTATAAACAACAGCCTCACTCCAGCTCCCGCATTGCTACATACTTTAAGATTCAACAAATATGTTAGAGCACATATATAATGCACTGTTAGAGTTTGCATCACAGATAGCACCACTAATGGAGTTGTTTGCCATGTATATGGGTAAGGTTAAGCGTCTCAAAGGGAGGCTAACAGTCTTTCCAAATAAGCAGATGCATGGGAGGACTCTTATTTTTGTAGCTCTAGAGACCATTTTAAAACAAGCCATTTCTTATGACTCTGTCTCTTTGCTCAATGGGTTACCAGTGTCTTTGCTCTAAAAGAGCTACATGGATTTATTCACTGCCAAGTGGGTCTTTTGGCTGCTGCTATACCCAGAATATCTTGACAATACAGTAAGACTTTAAATTGCATTTCAGTATGTCAAGTTAACATTTCTTCTTCTAGAAACTGCAGCCATCTCCTGTTTCAGTTTTCCACAAAGCTGCTAGAGTTTTTCTGTCTTTTGGTAGAAGAAAAACATAGTTTAGGCAGGGTTAGCAGATACTGGTTCATGGTGAAGTTTTACAGTTTACAGAAAAGTGAACCAATAAAGCAAAAACACAAACACACAATATTATAAGTTTTTCAAAAAGCTAAATTTATTTCATTTAAATGACTGAACTTATTGTACTAAGATCACCACACCACCCTCTTAACAATTTTTAAGTGTATGATATAGTATTGCTAACTATAGGCATGATATTGTACAACAGATCTGTAGAACTTATCAATCTTTCATAACTGAAACATCAAACATACTAAATAGCTACTCTCCATTTCTCCTTACCCCCAGTTCCTGGCAACCACCATTCTACGCTATGCTTCTGAGTTCAACATTTTAGGATTTCACATATGAATGAGATCATGTAGTACTTCTCCTTCTGTGTCTGGCTTATTTCACTAAGCATAATGTCCTCCAGGTTCATTTCTGTTGTCACACATGACAGAGCTTCCTTCTTAAGTTTGAATAATATTCCATTATATGTATATGCCACATTTTCTTTATCTACTTATCCATCAATGGATTTTGTTTCCACGCCTTGGCTATTGTGAATAATGCTGTGATGAACATGGGAGTGTAACTATCTGTTCAAGATCCTGATTTCAATTTTTTGGATACATAACCAGAAGTAGGATTGCTGAAACATATGGTAGCTCTATTTTTAATTTTTTTTTAGGAAACTCCATAGTGTTTTTCATAGCAGTTGCGACACTTTGCATTACTACCAAAAATGAACAAGTGTTCCAATTTCTCCACATCCTAGAGAATACCTGTGACTTGTTTTTAAATAATAGCTATTCTAACAGATGTGAGATGATATCTCATTGTGGTTTTGATTTGTGTTTCTCTAATAGCTAGTGATATTGAATATCCTTTCATATACTTGTTGGTCATTTCTTTGGAGAAATGTCTATTCAATTCTTTTGCTTATTTGTAAATTGGGTTATTTGTTTTTTTATTATTGAGTTATAAGAATTTCTTATATTTTTGGATATTAACCCCTATCAGATGTATGATTTGCCATTATTTGTTTCTGTCTGTAAGTTGCCTTTTCACTCTGTTGATAGTTTTTGTTGCTTTGTGGAAGCTTTTTAGTTTAATGTAGTCACACTTGGCTATTTTTGCTTTTGTGGCCAGTGCTTTCAGTGTCACATCCAATAAATCATTTCTAAGCCCAATGTCATAAAGATTTCCCCTATATTTTCTTCTAGGGATTTTATTGTTTTCATTCTTATGTTTAAGTCTTTGATCTATTTTTAGATGATTTCTGTGAATGGTGTCAGATAATGGTCCAATTTCATTTATCTGCATTTCCTAATACCATCTGTTAAAGAGGCTCCTTTCTCCATTGCATATTCTTGTATCTCTTATCAAAGATCAGTTCACTGTACATGCAAGTGTTTATTTCTGGGCTTTTATTCTGTTGAATCAGTCAATATGTTTGTCTTTATGCCAGTACCATATGGTTTTAATGAATGTAACTTTGTAATCTATTTTTAAATCAAGAAGCATGATGTCTACAGCTTTGTTCTTTTTTCTCAAGAATGTTTTAACTTCTCAGGGTCCATTGTGGTTTTACATCAATTTAGAATTCTTTTTATTTCTGTGGGGAAAAAATGACATTGGGATTTTTGACAGGGGTTGCACTGAATCTGTAGACCACTTTTGGTATTGTAGACTTCTTAACAATATGTAATCTTCCAATCCATGAACACAGGAGTTTTTTTATTTTTTTGTATCTTATTTAGTTTTTTATTAGTTTTTTTGTAGTTTTCAGTGTACTTAGTCCTTAGTTAAGTTTATTCCTAAATTCTTTATTCTTTTTGATACTATTGTAAATGAGAATATTTTCTTAATTTTCCTTTTTGATAGTTTATTGTTAATTTATATAAATGCAACTGATTTTTTATGCTGATTTTGTATTCTACAACTTTATTGAATTTATTTATTGCTTCTAACAGTTTTTTGTGGAGTCTTTAAAGTTTTATGTATATAAGATCATGTCAGCTACAAACGGGGATAATCTTATTTATTTCTGTCCAATTTGGATGCCTATCTCTTTTCCTTGTCTAATTGTTCTAACCAGGACTTCCAGCACTGCTATGGATTGAATGTGGTTTTTCCCCTCCAAAACTCATACTGAAGTTTGATTCCCAACATAGCAGTGCTGAGAAGTGGTGACTTTAAGAGGTGATTAAGTTATAAAGGAGATTAATGCCTTGTTCACAGAAGTGAGTTCTCATTCTCAACGGACTGGATTAGTTACCACAAGAGTAGCTTGTTATAAAATGAGGCTGCCTCTCATGTTTGGTCTCTACATGTGCCTGTTTTCCCTTCTGTTTTCCACCATCAGTCGAAGCAGCATGAAGTCCTCACCAGATGCAGATGCCCAATCTTAAGCTTCCCAGCCTCCATAATCAAGAACCAGATAAACTTCTTTTTCTTTATAAATTACCCTGTCTGGGGCACTCTGTTATAGCCACAGAAAACAGACTAAGATAAATACTCCGTTGGATGGAAGCAATAAAAATGGGCATTGTGTCTTGTTCTGGATTTAGAGAAAAAGCTTTTAATTTTTCGCCATCAAATATGACTTTAGTGTTAGGCTTTTCATATATGCCCTTTATTGTGTTGAGGCAATTTCCTTCTTTTCATAGTTGGATGAGCTTTTATCATAAAAATGTATTGCATTTTGTCGAATGCTTTTTCTATATCTATTGAGAAGATCATATATTTTTTATATTTTATTCTGTCAGTATGGTGTGTAACATTAATTTATTTTTATATATTGAAACATACTTGCATCCCAGGAATAAAACCCCCTTGGTAGTGATATATGATCCTTTTTATGTGCTGTTGGGAGCATATTTGTTTAAAATTATTTATAATTATTACATCTTTTCTGAGCATTAACCTTTTTATCATCATATAATGTCCTCCTTCGTCTCTTCTGATACTTTTTTCTTAAAGTCTGTTTTGTTTGATTTAAGTATAGCCACTTATACCCAGCTTTCTTCTTATTACCATTCACATGGAATATCTTTTTTCAACTCTTCATTTTTAGCCTACATATATTCTTAAATCTACTGTGAACTTCTTGTCGATCGTATATACTGGATCTTGATTTTGTTTTTGTTTTGTCATTATTGTTTTTTAATCCATCAAGCCACTCTGTGTCTTTTAATTTAGGAATTTAATCCATTTACATTTAAAGTAATTATTACTAGGAAAGGACTTGCTGTTGTCATTTTGTTCATTGTTTTCTTTCTATGTTGAGTTCTTTTGTCTCTTTTCTTCTCTTGCTTCCCTCCTTTGTGTTTCATTGAATTTTTAATGATATACTTTGTTTTCTTTCTCTTTTTCTTTTATGCATCTTCCATAGGTATTTTTTATGGTTACTATTGGGTTTATATAAGACATCTTCTTGTTATAACAGTTGAATTTAAGTTGATAATAATGTAACTTTATTGGTATACAAAAACTCTACACTTTTTACTTGCATACACACATACTTTGTGTTGTTGATGTCACAATATACATCTTTTCATATTGTGTATTAACTAACATATTTTATAGCCATTTCAATACTTTCATTTTTTAAAATTTTAAGCTAGAATTTAAAATTATTTATCCACCACTGTTACAGTGTTACAGTATTCTGTATTTCTGTATTTACCATTACCAGCCAGTTTTATACTTTCATAAGCTTTCATGTTGCCATTTAGCACCTTATCATTTCAACTCGAAGAACTCCCTTTAATATTTCTTGTAAGGCATGTCTAGTGGCAATGAACTTCCTTAACTTTTCTTTTTCTGAAAAAGTCTTTATTTCTCCCTCATTTTTAAAGGACAGGCTTGCTGATATACTATTCTTCGTTAGCAATTTTTTTTTCTTTCCATACTTCGATTTTATGATCCCACTCCCTTCAGGACTGCAAGTTTTTGCTGTAAAATCCACTGATACTGACAAGGGGATTCTTTTGTACTGACAAGCCATTTTTCTCATGATAGTCTCAAAATTGCCTCTCTTTGACATTTGACAATTTGCTTGCAAGGTGTCTCCATGTTGGTTTCTTTGTATTTATGTTTTAGAATTCCTCAGATTTAGGAAGTTTCCAACCATTGTTTAAGTAAATTTTCTGCTTCTGTCTTGATTCCTTCTCCTTCTGAAACTATGTTATCTCACGAGTCCTATAAACTTTCTTTATCATTTTTTTTCCTCCTTATACTGGATAATTCTCAATGCCCTTTCCTCTAGTTCTCTGATTCTTTATTGTGCTTGATCTAGTCTGTGGTTGAACCATTCTAGTGAATTTTTTGTTCAGTTAGTGTATTCTTCAGCTCCAAGATTTTTGTTTGGTACTTTAAAAATATTTTTCTTTTCTTTCCTTTTCTTTCTTTTCTTTTTTTTGAAATTCTAACTTTGTTTATGCATTGTTCTCCTGACCTGATGAGCATCTTTATGATTACTATTTTGAAAAATCTATTAAGTAAATCGTGCATTTTCATAACATTAGGATCACTTTCTGGATATATACCTCTCCTAGTCTTTACGAACTAACCCTGTAGTGGAGAAAACCCTCACCAATCAACCCAGTCAGAAATTCTAGGAGCCTCTCAAACCTTCATGCTAGTCTAAACCACTTTATTTGTTCTCACTAACTCCCAGGCATCTAGAGTATGCTTGGTCCCTTTAGCACTCTTAAAGAAAGGCAAGACAGAAGTCAGTCCTTCAAGCAGCCTTCAGTAAAGTTGGGACATTGGATTCACAGTCCAACTTTTTCCTTCCACAGAGAAAGGTTGGGATCTGGGTGTTTTTGCCTGCTTACTCTGTACTGAGCCAGGTGGAAGGGCTATGGCGAGGACTTGTGCACTAGTTCAAATTGTTGCCTTTGTTCTCAGTATCCCAAGGCATTTAGAGTATGCCAGCACTCTGAGATAGGTGAGATAGGAGCTAATATTCTGAGTATCCCCCAGAAGAGGTGGAACATTGGTTGCACAGTTCAACTCTTTCCCTTCCTAGGGAAAAGCTGGGAACTTGTGAATTTCCTTCTGATAACAGGGTGCTATGCTAAGAATAAAATTTATGATGAGAGGATATCTCAAATTTTTCTACCATCTTTTATGTGGCTGGTTTCAAGCTTACCTAGAGCATGAAAGCCTCACAACTAATTTCTGGATTTTCCACAAAAGGAATTTGTTCAGGTATTGTAGTTTAATCAGTGTTTCTGTGGTAGGAAAGAGAGTTCAGTACTACCTATTCTGCCATCTTGCTAACATCACTTTAAAAGACTAAGCTTTATTCTGGAGTTACATCCTTTCTGTTTATCTTTCAGTTAAAATATATTTTACTGTGTGAAATGATAATGGCAAAATGGAAATAGCAATAGTACTTAATTCATGGATTTATGTGAGGATTAAACAGGATAATCCATGTAAAAGTTGGCATAATGCCTGGCTAACGGCAAATGATTAGTAAATGTTAGGTATCGTTATTATTGCTATTATTATTCATTACATTTCATTGGTTTTGTTGCTGTTGCTGATGCTGCTATTGTTGTTTTCCATGGAGAAATATTGCTTTTTTGATATTCTTACTTGGAATAAAAAAAAGTTTGTCACATTTTGTTAGTTCCTCCTTTTTTGTTTAATTTCTACTAGTCCATGAAATCCAAATGTCTGAAAATGGCTAGTTGAGAGAAAATATACCTGAAGAATGCTCAGACAATCTGTAACCAAATGTTGGCATTCGTGTTATGCTAGCTATGTGTTTATAATCACTTTAATTCTGTGTGGCCAAGTCTATTTATTGAATTAGGTTAACACAAGGCTGTCTTGGAGTGCTAACATGTTGTAATTACGAAGGGGGACCCAACAAAACCAGAATTATCTTTTGGAAGGCGGGCCCCTTGTAGTATACTCGGAATTTGTTCCTCCAGATCAAATAGTCAACCAAAGTTTTTATTTGGAAGTTTTCAAAGGGTTGCATTTGCAGAAGAAACATCCTGAGTTGTGGCAAACAGGTGACAGGTTCTTCTACCATAGTAATGCCTGCCCACACCAAACTGAGTGTTTAGCAATTTTTGACCAGCATGAGCCCTGTGCCCCATCTCACCCCAAGCAACTTATTTTTGTTTCCCCAAATGAAAAAGTTCTCAAAGGGAAATGCTTTGCCGATGTGGAAGAGGTGAAATAAAAAATGCCAGAAGCACTAAAAGGCATCAAAATTGACAAATTAAAAACTGTTTTGAGCAGTGGGAAAAGTATCTCAAGAGGCGTGTTGCCTCAAACGGAGAGTACTTTGGAAATGACTATAGTTTAAGTATGTAAGAATTAATACACATTATTTAATACATAAATTCTGGGTGTCTCTGAGTTCACCTCATATAATAACTCAGAAGGTTTTTGTAAAACCTAAATGAATTTCATGATAAAGCATTTAGAATAATGCCTGCCATATAGTGAGTATATAAAATATAAGCGCTAGCTATTACTGTTGTTTTTGTTACAAGTCCTAAATTTGAGCAGTTAGTATCCCTTCTGTGATGATAAAATCAATGTGTTCCAGGTCCTGTCTCTTAGTGATAATGTTCAATTCATAATTTTGTGTTGTTTGTTTGTTTGCTTGTTTTTTGAATTGGAGTCTCACTCTGTCGCCCAGGCTGGAATGTTGTGGCACACTCACGGCCACCACAGCCTCAACCTGCTAGACTTGAGCAGTCCTTCCACCTTAACCTTCCAAGTAGCTGGAACTATAGGCACTTGCTGCATAATTTTTTAAATGAGGGCCCAGGATGTCAGGTAGTTCGTTGTAGCAGATATAAAGCTGAAAGCCATGAAAATATGGAAAGCAGAAACTATTTAGTGGCACGTATCACTTTATGAAATGATTAATTTCTTCACATAATTACCATAGAACCACATGGTCAATTACAGTTGACTTTTTTTTTACAAAGCACTTAAAAATTTTCACTGGTTACACACTGGAATGGACTATTACAGAAAGTTATAGAAATTATTTCGTTGAATACTAATATATAATTGTCTGTGTACATGGATGTTTACCTGAGATTCCTCCCAAATTTGGAATTTTCTTAGATGATAAAAGAACAACTCTGATAATTTCTACTAACAGAGTTTCCATCTTGATTATAATTACTTTAGTTATAAACAATACTAAATAAGACAGTTACTTCCTACTTGAGATTAAATGCTTCATTCATGATTTATTTACTACCTACTATGTACTAACTGCTCTATTGTATGATGGTGTCCGTCTCCACAGATTTCTAGTACAATGAGGAGAAAAAGAAATAACTAAAATTTTGCAAAACAGGATGTTACATGAAAGTGAGAAGTGACATTCCTAAGAGCTATGTAACTGTGGAAGTTTAAGTGTAAAAGTATGAGGAGAGTTTTCTTGGGAGAGTAACATCTAAACTGAGACCTAAAGAATCAAAAAGCACTAGACGGGCAAGGGTAATAGATTGTATACTAATAGCCTTTAAATACAATTACTCAGTTATCGCATATTTCACTTATTTTGCATATTTCCCTTCTCTCCTTAATTGTCCAGTGTCCTCATTATGTCTCTAACTGTGGGTTTCCAGGCAAGACTCCATTCACACAAATTCAGTTCTTTTTATACCTCATAAAACTCCCACATTCTCTCAAAATATTAAATATCTAAAATACATTTTACATATCAGTTTATAAAAAGCTATGCCAAAGCCCAAGGGGAAATGTAGTTAAGAGGAGCAACAGAAATGCAATGATAATATTATCTCAATATTGAAAAAAAATCAATATTTCTGAAGCAACAAAACACCTTTCCTGTCTATTGAATTAGCAAAAATACAAGGAGGAAAACATGAAAAATCAGGGTCATACATTTCTTATATTAGCATACATTGTTTCCTTCTTTAGGGATGAAATCTAGCAGAGTCATAAAATGAAATCCAAGAGTTATGAAAATGTTCATAGCTTTTGACCCAATAAGCAAATTCCTGGGAATTTAATGAAGTGATTGTTTTTAAACAAAAGAAAGAGTGGTATCATGGCAAAAGTGGTTATGGCAAGAATGTCAATATAATTCTGATTTTAAAAATATAAGCGATTCACCATCCAGAAAGTGAGTAAATTATGATATATTATCTAAAATGAAATAGGAATCCAATTAAATGCAGGAACATGAAAGTTAAAAAAAGTGTCTTTGAATAAAATGAGAAAAATGTACCATTGTATAACATAATGATGATAGAAATGGATTTGCTAAATATGTAAAAATACTTATAATGTGTCTGGTGAAACAATTGTGTGTTTAATTTTTATAAATAAATGCCAATATTAAGTTTCTTTTTACATACACACACACACACATATATATATATATAAAATTTGACATAGATGCCTAAAGGTAATCCTATTACATACTATGGAAATTTTTCATGTAGTCTACTTTCTCTTATTTCACTTACTTACCCCCCACCCCGCCAGTTATTTTACCATGTTATCCATTTTAACAAGCTAGTAAATTGTTTCTCATTTTTCTCCAAGGTCTTATAACACACACACAAGCCCACACACATATAAACAAGTATGCATAGATATATAATTACACATAACCATGTTTTTAGAATTTTTCCAATTGTTTGACCAAAATGTAATAAAAAATATCTCCATATGTCGATAGCTTCCATCTCTCACTCAAATCCTTCCGAGTCAACTTAATATAACTTAAATTCATCCTATTTCATGGTTATTTACCATGGTGTGATATACATATATCAAAAATTTTTAAATCCATAACTCTATTTGTACATTAACATTGTTACCAATTTTATCATATACAAACAATGCTGCAATAAACAACTTTTAGCTAGCTCATTAAGCAGCAGAGCTTTTTTTTTTCAGAACTTTATTTTTGTAAGTAAACTTCTCAGATACGATATCTTAGGTCAAAAGTATTGTGCTTTTCATTTTAACAGGTCTTGCTAGATTATATTCCAAATCATTGTAGTAATTTATATTTATATTTATATAAACAATTTGTTATTTGTTTTGTACATTTTGGGCAGTCTCATATATAAAAAGTGATGTTTTACTGTTACTTTAACATGCTTTTTTTTTTTATTGCAAATTTGAGCATACCCTTTGTTGGCCATTCATTTGGATTTGCGTTTTCTATAATTTTCCTGTTCAGTTTTTCTTTAACATTTAAACTGAGGTATAACATATATAAAGCACAAAAATCATATGTGCCCAGCTGATTAAATTTTTGCATAGCATATACCTCCCTGATCCACACACAAAATATTAACAATGTCCCCAGAAGTTCCCTTATATTCCCTTTACAAATAATATACACTGCCATCCCATCACACCAGAAGAGGGAATTACTACTCTGACTTCTATCACCTCCGATTAATTTTGATTGTTTTTAATTTCATGTAAATTGTTCATAGAGTAAGCTTATTATTGCTTATTTTTTTCCTCAGTGTTGCCATGTAAAATTCAATTATACTATAGAAAATGAAAGTAGTTCAATCTTTTCGTTATATATATATATTTTATAATATACATTTTTTTAAATGAGTGCTTTTTAATTTGAGACTGTTATGAACAAAACTGCTTAAGTTATTATATTATGTATCTTTTGGTAGACATATAAGCATTTCTCTTGGTGATATAGCTATGGCAACAATCACTGAATCACTGGGTCATAGGGTAGGCATATTCTTAGATGCTACAAAACTGTTTTCCAAAGAGGTTGTACTAATTTACACTTCCCCAAGCACACATGTGAGTTCCAGTTGACCTATATCCTAATTTACATGTGATAGTGATTGTCTTTTTAATTTGACATTTTGATGACTATGAAATGAGATCATATTTAGTTTCCCTGATAAATAATGATATTGAGCATGTTTTCATGTTTTTTTTGGTTTTGGGAAGCCAGTTTTATGAAGTGCCTATTCAAATCTTTTGCTGATTTTGTAGCATTTGTCTTTTTCTTCATTATCTGTAAGGCTCTTTATATATTTTGGACTTAAGCATGTATATATTAGGAATATCTTCTCCCAGACTGTGGCTTCCTTTTTTACTCTTTCAGTATATCTTTTAAGGATTAGAAGTTCCTAAGTTTAGTAAAGTTCAGTTTATCACTTTTATTTTGTAGTTAGTGCTTCTAGTATCCTATATAATAAAACTACGTGCCACAAGGTAATGAAGATATTTTCTTGCATTCTTCTAGAAGCTTTATTGTTTTGCATTTCACATTTAGATTTTTTTGCAAGAAATCAAAGTTTATTTTACCCATATAGTCAATTATTCTAGCACCATATATTGAAAATATCTTCTCTTTTCCCCCTGAAATGCAGTAGCACCCTCGTAGTAAATTAGGTGATCTTATATGGTAGGATTACTTCTGCAATCTCTAGTCTGTTAATTGGATAAATTTCTATTCTTGGGCCAACACCACACTGTCTTAATTGCTGTAGCTTTTTAGTAAATCTTGATACCTGATAGTTCATACGTTCTTAAACTTTGTTTTCTTAAAAAAAAAAAAAAAAAAGAAATGGCAGACTACAGTGGCTCATACCTATAATTCCAGCACTTTGAGAGCCAAAAGAATCACTTGAGCCCAGGGGTCTGAGACCAGCCTGGCAACATAGTAAGACACTGTGTCTACAAAAAATAAAAAAATTTAGCTGGGCATGATGGCACGCACCTGTAGTCTCAGCTACTTAGGGGACTGAGGCAGAAGGATCATCAGGAGGTTTAGGCTGCAGTGAGTTGTGTTTGTGCCACTCCAGCTTGGGTGACAGAGTGAGACCCTGACTAAAAAGAAATTTGCCTTTACTATCCTATATAACATAAAGTATGTATACCCTGTTATGATTTTTATTAAGATAGTCATGAATCTATAAACCAATCTGGGGATAATTGACATCTGAAAGACATTGAGTACTTCAGATCATAAAAATAGAATATCATTCTACTTATTTAGATCTTCCTAAATTTCTCTTTTTTTGTTGTTTTGTCATGGCTAAGTTGGGTTATTTAATTTTTCTATTTTAGATTCATGGGTACACATGCATGTTCATTACATGGACATATTATGTAGTGGTGAGAATTGGGTCTCAGTTGGCCTATTCCCCAGATAGTGAACATTGTGTCCCATAGATAGTTTCTGAACCCTAATCTGTTTCCACCCCTATTTTTATATCTTTGTGACCATTTACTGCCCACATATGAGTGAGAACATGTGGTGTTTGGTTTTCTGTTTCTGAGTCAGTTCATTTAAGTCTTCCTTAATTTCTTTGTTGTTTGTTTTTTAATTTTTTTATTTTAAAATTGCGGGGTACAATTCAGGGTTGGGTATGCAAATATACATTGTGAAGGTACCCTTGTTGATGATGTGTGCCTCCCCTTCCCCAGGCAGATTCCCACTACTGCCAATCCACCTCCCCGCATCCCCCCAAATTCCCCTCCACACACACACTGCAGTTTCCAGCTACTGTCAATCCTTTTTTCTTAAGTGACCTTTATATCTTTCTCTTGCTTAATTACTCTATCTGGGACCTCTGCCACTATTTTGAGTAAGAACGGTGAATGTGATCATCCTTGTCTTGTTTCAGTTCT